>JAPKLY010000024.1:1083219-1098857 GCA_026898435.1 Prunella vulgaris | reverse complement strand
TCTTGCAAACCATCAAAGTAGAGAATTGATCATACAACAACTCAATGAACTCATAAGATCAACATATACACCCCACTACTCCATAGAAATCATACACAAACACACTAAGAGATTAGCCCATGGCTAATTGTGCAAACAAAATGGAAATTGAATTAACTACAATCATACTTGCGCAGGAATTCTAAAGAGTTTACAAAAATTCACCTATTACAATTGGAATTGAAAAGATACAAGTTTACCTCTATAAGATAGACATTAATCCAACAATGCAAATTGAAATTCAATCGGTAGGAATGTAGCTGGAGATATACTAAGTATGCTGGAGAAGACGGATTAACGATCCGTACGGTAGATCAAAAGATATCGCAGAAATCGTAAGTGGAAATCTAAGAACACCAATTTGGAAACTTCCAATAACTTCTCCTAATCTAGAGAGAGAATATGATTATGTATGTGAATATAAAATTCTAAGTGTCTCCCTTGGAAATCTGAGATGAAAGTATATATAGTATCCTTGGATTATTGACTAAGATGCCCTTCATTAAAACGTGCAAAAATACGAAAATAGCCCTGAAATTTTGGAATTCCGAAACTGGTGTCGATCGTGAACTGGAAGGCTGCCGATCGTGATCGGCAGCGAGTTCACGCGCTTTGTCCAATTGCCGAACCACAACTGCACTCTTGTCGATCGCGATCGCGCGCGAGGTCGCGCGCGCCGTTGGCTGCCGATCCAGAACAAATCCGCGCGATCCGTATTGACGTGCTGCCGATCCAAGACGACGTCTTGTCGATCCCACTCCTTAGCTCGGGTTATGCTCGACTCTCCTCGTTTTCGTCATATCTTGAGTTCTAGGACTCCGATTGACTCGATTCTTCTTTCGTTGTGACCCTCTCTTCAAGTTCTTTGACATGGAACATTACTTTCTTCATTTGGCCAAACTCCAGATTTCCGGACTTTTCTCGATCTTACTCGCTTCTTCCCCATTTTGCTCGTTTTTATCTATAAACACAACTTTCTAGCAAAAAAGGGTTAATAGCACAATATATACCATATTAGGGTCAAATATGAACATAAGTACACAAAAAACATATAGAAATGAATAAAAAAACATGCAATTATAACCCTAATCAGTTGGACAGTACAACTAGTTCATAGATGTGACAATGGGGTAGGGTGGGACTGCCCCAAATGGAACAGGTAAGAACTAAACAGCTATGTGACATGTCATTTTGTCTTCCAAGCTGATGCATATAAGACTAAGTGTTTTTTTCCAACTTTTCATTTGTGTTTGTCCAAAATTTTTTTCCTTTTTTTATTTAAAAACAATTTAAGCTCACAAATAAATTAAATTTTTATTAAATTTTATGTTACTTTTTAAAGAAAAATAATTTTGAAAGGGATAGATAGTAGAAATACGATAGAGTGCACGAATCGTTTCCAAATAAAAGAGGAATTCAACAGTATAACTTTGTATATGACGTGGGGAAATCCCATTAAAGGGACCCACCTAGTAATACTATCAAAATTAAACCAGCTGAAGGAAACAGAAAACACAATCCAAAATCTTTATCAAAAACAGAGCAGTAATAAAAAATAAAAGGAATATATATATATATATAGAGAGAGAGAGAGAAGGTAGAAGAATTTTCAATATTTCATGAGCGACACAAAAAATCTCTCAACCCTCCTCATTTATTAGTCTCGCCTGCATTATAAAATCATCAAACGCTCATCACTAAAATTCAATCAACCTTGCGTAGCCCAATTCTGAAGCTTCTCTGCCAAATTAAGGTAATCAGTCCCCCCTTCTTCTTCCTCATTATTCTCCTCTGTTTTTCGTGAAATTCATTTTGGAAATTATACGTGAATTTTCGTGGGATTTTTGCCGGCTGTCCCTTTTGGATGTAATCTAGTTTTTTTTTTTTTTTATTAAATGAATTTCGATTTGCAGGAGTTTATTTTCATTGTAAGTTAATCTGATATTTATTCATCAACTCAATTGTGAATTTGGGGTTTGTATATAATCTCATTGTAGAGAAAGCTGTATGATAATGTTGTAGACTTTGCCTTTTGTAGTTTTTGCATGATATTTGGTCTTCAATTTTGAAAAAAAAACTGGACTAGGAGATATGAGGGTAATTATTGCCAATTCCTTTCTATGTTGTGAGGTAAATAATAAATATGGTGGCCTAAGACTGAGGGTTTGTGTTATGTAAGATTTTTAGGTTCAAATTTACTTCCTTATTTCCTCTGGAAGAAGTGACACATGAGATTTAAACGAAAATTAATATTATATTGAAATAACAGATAAAATACGGGAAAAGCGAAGGTATTGTGAGGTCCAAACTTTTGTTTGTGAGTGTAGATTGTTTCCAAATAGTGAGAGGAAAAAATATTGTATACAAACAAAAAAGAAAAGTAGGAAATAATTTTGTGGACGGAAGGAGTACAATCTTCCATATTGGGTTGAATTTGTCCAAACAAAGTTGTACTCTACGGTGGGATTGGTCCTCCGAATTAGTCGAACCTTGCCAGGATTTATTTTCGTGTTG
Source organism: Prunella vulgaris (assembly GCA_026898435.1). NCBI lineage: Eukaryota > Viridiplantae > Streptophyta > Magnoliopsida > Lamiales > Lamiaceae > Prunella > Prunella vulgaris. The sequence continues at coordinate 1,096,304 of JAPKLY010000024.1, read as the reverse complement.
ACTAACTTAAAAGTGAAGCTGAAGATTTCATTGTTCAGATGATTATGGTTTTATTCTCAGAACTATTTATGTTTTTGATGTTTTTTTTATCCACCTAAGAGAACAAAACATAAATTTGGTATGAAGTCTTCCACATTCATGTGTTGATTTGTAGTTAAAGATGGATGAGGTAGCTCCCATTCTCTTCAACTACATGTCGCTCTAATTATTGACATTGCTTTTAAGGTCGATTACTTAATTCTTATGGCATTTCCTTTTTAGTTTTTCTAACTTATTGATCTTCATTCCTCCTGTTTTCTTGATCTTCATGGATGTAGGGTGGAAGCTTCTCTTTTTATTTGCTTAATTGTTGATTTATAGAACTCTGAAAAATGTTAGAACATGTTGTTTAGTAGTTACCTGCAACTTTGTTTGTCCAAACAGGTGATTTCAGTTCTGGTGTGGCAATGCTCGACGAAAACGAGGGGCATGAGTGGATCGACAAAGTAAAATCGGAAGGAGCAGTTCCGCTGCTTGAGCCAGGCCGGTGCTCAAGTGGTTGGGCCTCTCCCCCTGGAAATATATTCATGGTTAGAGGGAAAAACTATCTAAGGACAAAGGCTAAGGTCCCTGGTGGTAATTATCTTTTGAAGCCACTAGGTTTTGACTGGATTAAAGGACCATCAAAGATATCAGAGCTGTTGAGTAACCCTAGAGGTCGTGTTAGGAGACGACTTGATGATGAATGCTCGAAGGGTCGTAGTAAGCCTTTCGTCTGGGCTTTCAACTTCCAGCTCCCGAGCAAAGACAACTGCAGCATAGTCGCGTACTTTGTATCCACGGAAACTGTCCAGCAAAATTCGTTGATCAATCAGTTCCTGAAGGGAGATGATGAGTTCAAGAATTCGAGACTGAAATTGATAGCCAACGTGGCGAAAGGCCCCTGGATTGTGAAAAAAGCAGTCGGTGAGCAGGCTATTTGCGTAATTGGGCGAACACTGACGTGTCACTATATAATGGGGGAAAACTTTATAGAGGTTGATATAGATGTTGGGTCTTCAATGCTTGCAACCGCGGTTACTCATCTGTCACTTGGCTATGTAACAACACTAACAATTGATTTAGCTTTTCTTATTGAGGGGCGAACTGAAACGGAGCTGCCTGAACGAATCTTGGGAGCTGTACGATTCTCCCAAATCGATCCTTCTCTATCAAGTCAAGTGGAATTGCCTTCTGAAGGGATCGCCGGAAATGCTGAGTCATCTTTGCCCAATAGATTATGGAAAAAACTGGGGCAGGGAATTTCCCACCTTATCCATCCGGAAGCTCAGGACTGTGATTCCAATACAGGCGCATCTTACGCCAACGGAGGTGCAGATCATGAAACGAGTAGTACAGATGCCAACAAGCCATAGGTATTTCTCTTGAAACAATCAAAATTCAGATTGTTAACTTGCAAATGTTCCCCATTTTGAGGGAACTGATAGTGGGTCGGATGTTGTTGATGACTCCTTATGTATGCTGTGATTTCCATTTTCCTCATATCTTGAAAGTAATATCCATTCCTTTAAGCATGTTTATCCTGTCTGCCAAATTGTGACTTTTGCATGGAGTGCCCTAATTTTGTGAGGCTCTCCCTGGCTTCTTAAGATATCAGAAAGCCATCTTTGCCACAATCTTGAAGTTGTTCTTTTACCATTGCAGATTTCCTGATAGCAATAGTAGGCCACGAAAACCACGTAGATTTTGGCGTTCTCTAGCATTTCTCTTCTTTTATCCACCGAGAGTAGTCTTGCATCGACATCTTCCTCACCTGGCAATCTATGTCAATGCTGAAAATCAAAATTAGGTTTCTCATAATCATATATGTAAATGTTATAACTTATCCCATAACGGCCTAAGTGAACATGATATTCGTGTATCTTGAATCCGGACTAGCTCAGACCCCTATTAGCAAGCAAGATTAGTTTATGAAACTAAACGTGCTATTCGACTCAAAGGAAGTCCAGGTAAAAGCTTAAAATTATCAGTTATGGATTTGTGAATCATGGAATATCCACACATTGCCTCTATAGAGCTCTTAACTTTAGTAATATAAATAGCATTAGCATTAGCATTACATATTCTATCTGTCCTGCTTTTATCATTTATACTTTACTTGGAGGTGTCGTACTCTCTCGGGTCATTTCTGTTGTACAATGCTAACCACTGCTCGTTTTGACGATGCAGCAGGTGCCCGAGTTGCGTATCTGATTGCTGTGAACGAATAGTTCAGCGTGCTCGTTGGCTGAGAGCTTCTTTTACGGGTCGTCCGCTTATTTTAGCATGTACGTTCGATCATCGCAAGTACTGTATGGTACGATTAGATAAATTGGTGTTGTATTATAAAAGATGAGCATAGAAGCCTTGCTAGTCTGCTAAGTTGTGCTAGCTGCTTATTTTAGCAAGTTAGATTCATGCTTACAACATCATGCATGAACTATTGATTCTTACTCGTGATAATGATCAATATTGTAATTGTACAATGTTATGGCATGCTTTATAAATTTTTTTACTTAAAATAATATTTAATATTAAAAAAAAGTTAAGATTAGCTCTTTATAGTTAATAAATTTTATAAAATAACCGGTTTATAATTAATATTAAAATCTTCCCCCTCTGTCTTTTTTACTCATCCATGTCTATCTCTCTACATTAAAATTAAAAAATATTTTTTCAAATTATCAAAGATAAGTTTAAATATCTAAACACTTTAATAATTTATAAACTCCAAAAAAAATTTTATCGAAAGCAAATTTAGTCAAACGTAAATGTTTTAACAGTATTACTATCAACCTCAAAATTCACAACACCCAACCAAGCTACACCCGTACACATAAACAACCATTGTTACAGAGTTTCACAAATCATAATATCTGTCTCCTCCTCTCAATATCTTATAAATTTGGATTACTATTGTATGCGCAAGTTTCACCTTGCAATTCAAGTTCATTTTTTTTAAAATACACTTCAATTGCACGATGTAAATGGTGCGCAAGAGACTTACTCTATAAATTTTAATATTTACATAAATTACTTTAGAAAATTATAAAACATTATTTTTAAATAACTTATAAATTATTAAAATATTTAACTAATAAAACTATAAGTTCTTTAATGATTTATTTTAATTTTTTTTACATTTAATTATAGTATAAAATAATTTTTCTTAAAAAAAATAATTGTAATGAGATAGAAGTGGGGAAAGGGTGACGGGTCCTGAATGTGGTGAAAAAAATTTAGAATATCCCAAATTATTTTTTACAACTTAAAAGAATTTATTTTAAGATTTTATAAGATGTCAAGATCTTATTTTATCATGCAATTTGGACGTATTTTAAAAAGTTTATAGGCAGTCAAACACCCACTAAACATTAAAGAGAGCAAAATAGAGAAAACACATGGGAACTTTGACAAATTGCAAACATGAAATGATCAATTAGCCACAGCTCAAAGGCAACCATCATTTTGCTTACCAATGGGCTCCAAATGTACTTTATGTACAGACCGAAGACGATCAATCAGCTGATAACTCGACGACAAGATTCTTCTTTGAAAAGAAACTCAAGGTCGAATAACATTAACGACCATAAAAATCAGTCGTCGACGGTAATAATGCACTCTGAATAATAAGCAATTGAACAGAACATTAGCATATTACAAAGATGAAAAATACAGCAGGCCGTAAATGTGCTAAAATCAACGGATCCTTCAGCGAAAAGATCAAATAATGGCTACACATATACATGTCAGCACAAGCAACTCTTGAGATAGATCAAGACAAATATTTTGCAAACATAGACAGTTCAACCGAGAAAAGCAAGCAGACTTCACATGAATACAGTGAATTTAAGAGCTCGACCATAACCAAATCGTAATCTAAGAGCAGAACATCTAATATTAAGTATAAAACATGTTACAGCGATTTCAATCTAAGCATGACACCCGTTTTTCCTACTAATAATGGTCAAGTCATTATTTTTCTTCTAAAAGGATTCCCATATCTTTGCAGTCCTCCACATATGTCATGCATTATTTTCCTAGGGTCAGGATTTTATAACAAATAAACAATTTGTGGTTTAATTGAACAATCATACTTAATACAAATTTCACGGGACAATTATTAACAGATGAATGCAATAGAGAAGGGCACACATTCAGCAACAATACCTTTTCTTTAGCATGATTCATAATAGGGAGGGAAAAAAATAGCTGCAAATTTAAAAGCAGAGTAGATTATCGCCACAATACTTTTTCTCTTCCACCATGTTTCAATATAGAACAACGAACTCCAATATATGGTTTTAACTTCTTTACTAATTTACTTGAAATACTTGAAAACAAAAGCTTCACATCTGAAAGATAAGATCAGCAGAAAAATCAATCAATTTCAGCCACTTATGCAAAAGCAATCTAATACAAATGCATAATAGGTCAGAATATTTCCTCAAAAAAATCAACTTCTCCTTTTAGGCAAGAGAAAACTTGCGTATAAGAATACAATGGCTGCTGCAAGAAGCTACACAATATTGGGACCAACATCAGATAATGTACTCATCTGTAGTGTTCTGCCAGTTCCAGACGAGAGAAACCGCACAGATGGTAAAGAAGGATCAGTCACTGATTCAATCTCGAGAAAGTTGAAATTGTATGCACCAGACTTTTTCAAACTAAAGATGAATATAAGAATGATCCAGCCCAGCATAGAAACAGCCCAGAAATTGTTCATCCCATGTATCAAACCCCAAGCAATGGAATACCCAACAATAATCCCCGATAAATGACCAAGAAAACTAGCTTGTGGGACAATTATAGAAGTGAAGATGAGGGACTCAAATGGGGCAAAACTAATTGGAAGCGAGAGAAGCCCGAAAAGCTCCAGCTTGGACGATGGTTGCTTCGTTGACAATATAGTCATCCACCCAAAGACAACACAAGAGTACCCAACAGCAGTAACTCTCCGGAAATATTCAATTTTGAATCTTTGGATCAAAAAGTGGTACATCGCTAGGACTAGCAACCCCGACAAAACAACCAACAGCATTGTATAATGGAGGTAATATTCTACTCCAAGACCTATGTGCCCTAACTGCTCAATAGCCCCTAAGCTCCACAGTGCACTCATATTGAAAACAAGGTGAATGATGCTAATATGCGAAAACGCTGACGTTATTATCCTCCAATGATGGCCTTCTACGGCAGTCTCATAGCTCAAACCCACATGTGAATACCCTATCCCCTTCTTCTGAATATAGAACCAAATCAAACTGCATATTCCAATTATACAACTCGTGGCTGGCTTTTCCCAAATCTCGAAAAACAATGGTTTCCCCATCTACCCACCAATTGAACTGACCAAACTACCCAAAAATGCAAACCCTATTATACCATCTGATCCGAATGCTCAAAACCCAGTATTGACGACCAAGTGTTTGATGAATTGACTACGAAGAAAAACAGAAACCCTCTCCAAGATTTTACAACCAATTCAAATTTCCCACAAAAAGCTACAATGAAAGTTGAGTCTAGCAGAACCCTTATCCTCAAATATCAAATTCAGATGTGCTTCCGAGAAAATCAACCATCACAGGCTATGATTAAGGAGAGAAAATTACTTACAGATTACGATGGAGAAGGCATCCCCCACTTGGAAAATCAAATTGATGAAAATTCATGAAGAGGGTTGAGCAGGAGAACTTAAGAAGTAGGGGTTTTACCTGGCACGATCATATGTTTTGATATGCTTACAAGATCTATTCTGGAAAGCTCTTATGATTATCGGAGTAAATTATTTGTGATTTAAAATGGCATATAGATTTTCTTTTTCTTGATATAAAATGGCAACTTGATTTTCGTTTTTAGAAATTGCCTTTATTTGATTTTCAGTTTCTGTTGTTCGATTATTTTTCTAAATCAATATAATTAATTTTTTTTATTAACATGCACTCAGATGCACTGTATAATTTAAATATATTTTATAATTGTTATAGTTGATTTCAAACAAAATTTATGATTGTATATATTGAATAATTATTACTGTTCAATTATAAATGTTCAGTGCTAATAATAAAAATTATTTAAAAATACACTTAAGTTATTCGATGCAACTGATTACAACAGTTTGATTTTCTATTTATAATTAAAAATAATACTTTAAAAAAATACTAATATAAAATTATTCTAATTTTTATAGGAAATTATTTAATACTCTTTCACTTCAATACAATTTTGTATACTAAAGAGTGTTTATTTTTTTTAAATACAATAAAAAATTAGTAAATATGTATGCTTTTTAGGATAACGATTTTGAGTTTTTTTTTTAGACGTTTAAATAAAATAAAGAGAGTAATTTTTATTATATTCATTGGAAATTTTAAATCAGACACTATGGTCAGAAAGCTACCTATAGAGTACAGCTCCACATGGGCTTTGGCCCACAATAGCATTGCTGCCTGAATTATGTCCTACAATTTTATAAGTCAATCACACACTTTATTCTTCTTCATACTTCTGGAAAATATTTACTTTTACCATGTTTCATGAACTTGTTAATTGATAATTTTATAATTCGTTGTTAAGAGCCGATATGGTTGCAATTCAATTTTATGATATTATCTAATATATATATATATATATAATAATAATGAGTATTTTATAAATAATCATTATTTTATAAATTATTATGATTTTATGTATTATTGTAAGAAAGTTACTTGATAAACTTCATTATAAAAAATGTAATAATAGATGAATTTTACTTGGTAAGAAAGTTAATAGATGATTTTATGTATTAGACATCGATATTAAGAATGATATAAAAATATTGATATAATACATGCTACGTGATGGAGAAAAATGAAAAAAAAAAAAATGGGATAGTGTAAAAAATATTGAAAATAATAATAAAGAAGTAAATAATAGTTTTCTGAAAAGGTTAAAAAAACAAATGAACAACATATAGTGAGACGGACGAAAATGACAAAATGAACAGAGGGAGTATTAATTTCATCATCTCAGTTATCATCCCCTGCCAACCGTCTAGATCATTCATTCAAGAAGAAAATTATATGGAATCCATAATATGAAAGAAATACATCATCCCATCACCAAAATCACCACAAAACAATTCAAATTAATAAATCTGGGAGAAATTATTTTCTTACCTCTTTTAACAATAATCTTTTTTAGGGGCGCTTGGTATAAAATTCCTCAATGGTAATGGGAGTAAGGATATATATATAGTAATTATAGTAGGTAATGTGATCAAAATATTGATTTTTTTCCTAAATAAAGTAATCATTACCCCCATTTGATCACCCTCATCTTATCCTATAATCATCCCCCTCAATCAATCCCCCTACAACTATCAACAACTTTATTTTTTGTATGTTTATTCCAAAATTGAAGCACAACATTAATGATGTAACCACGATGAAAATAAACTCTTATTGAACATATGTAAGGATAAAGATGAAAAATAAAATTTCATTCCCATTACCATTGAGGAATTTGAAACAAACGCTCCCTTAAATTTCCTCTGCAATGACAATTCTCAGTTTCCATTTAAGAAATTCAAACTTTCAACAATTGTAATTTTCAATTTCCTCACATTCTCACTAACCACATACTAAACACTGCCACCATCATCAGCCATGCTTGGTAAGTTTTCCTATTTTTTTCCCCTCTCGTCGTCTCTTTTCCCCAAAGAAAAAGCAACCACCGTCGGCCATCATTTTTTCCTCTCAACCACCTTCGTCCGATGTAGCGCCACCACCGTTCACGCATTGTCCACCTCTTGGACAGTACTATATGGGCGTGTTTTCAAACACTTTTAAAAGCGTTGAATCACTTTTATTTTAAATAAATTGGGTTTTACCAACTTTCAAAAAAGTGATTCTATATTTTTTAAAAGAGATTGAAAACACACTTGTAGGTGGGAAAATGGGTTAGAGCGTAGTGTAACCTGCAAATTTTCACAGAAATTAATAAACACTTTTATTAATATTGCGAAAATTGAAATTATAAAGAATATTTATGAATTTGAATTTAAAGGTATCGAGCGATTGTTTGGTCCAATCTCTATTCGATCCTCTGATTCTTTTCTTCGAGTCTTGACTTGGTCTTGACTTTATCTGCGAAATTTTCGGAGTTAAGTCCGATGTTGACTTTGGTGTTGGACGTTGATTTCGAGGGCGTTGAGCCTTGTTTCGAATTAACGTTGCCTTGTCGGAAAGACTTTGTTGTTATGTCGGAGTTGAGTCCGTAGTTGATGTTGAAGTTGATATTAATATTGTCTTATGGAAGGACTTTGTCGAGTGTTCACCTTTGGACTCTCTATGTTGATGTCGTCATAGGTGAGTGGTGTTGATCGTCGTTGAGGACGTATGGATGACGTTGATTGGAGGGGCTTCACGCCGTATTTCTCTAATCAATCGCCGTTGTTGATGAAGAACGTTGACCGGAGGCTTCGCACCGTGATTCCGGATCAAAATGCTTTGTTGATGAAGAACTTGAAGAACGTTCTTGAAGATCGTGAAGAACGCCTTTGAATCTTCAAAGTTGCTCGAAGTCTTGGATGTTGATGCTTCTCTCTGAGCTCTGATCTTCCCGACTCCTTGTTGTGTCTAAAATGACTAGAATGAGACCCTATTTATAGGTGTAGAATTCTAGATTTGTGGGCTAGATTTGATGGGCCAAGATATATTATTTGGATATTATTGGGTAATATTCCAAAAAAATATCTTAGATTTGACAATCTTCAAAGATATTTGTGAAGATTTGATGATCTTCAAGATATTTGTGAAAATTTGATAATCTTCAAGGATATTTGTGAAGATTTGATTTCTTGGGCTTTTAGAGATCAGACTTGATATCTTGGACTTTAAAAATCCGGAATAAATAATTGGACTTTAGAGGCCCAAAACATTTAATTGGATTTTTAGAAGCCCAACTGAATTTATTAGGCTTTTAAAATCCAATTCAATTTATTAGGCTTTTGAGGCCCATTTTGAATTTATTAATTAGAAATTAAATTTATTTAACTCTAAATAATAAATTACTTTAACATGTAATTTCCACATGTTATTTTTTTATTACGGCAATTAATTTTAATTGCCTACACGTAGTAATACGAGTTCTTTTATTATAGGGTCTCAAGATTAAATTCAAATTCTTAATAATTTTGTATGTGCTACCAAGTGATAATGGAACAAAATATTACGGGCCTATTATCCCCTCAAGAGCAGTCCAAGTCTTAATTAAGAAGGGCATATATCTTTTGGAGATGTTTCAGATCTTCATATTTGCTTGGATGACGAAGTAACATATTCATTTTGCCTAAATTGATTTTGTTGATCAGATTTTCAAAATTAAATTTGAATGAATGAGAAATTAATTAAAAAAAATCATCATTTAACATGTAGATACATACATTGATAAATGTATCTATTAGGATAATAGTGATGAATTGTATTTTATATACATGAAATCATGTCTTTTGGTTAAAAAGATTTTTTTTTTAAAAAAAATTCATCCAAATTAAAGACATATACTTAGGTGAATATTAATCATTTTCAACGTTTAAAAAAACGATACTTAGCGTGAAAAGTTACAATTACTATAGAAAACTTTTGGAAGTATATACACATATAGTCCTATCAATATTTATTTCATTCAAAAAAATTCAAATATCAATCAAGCGCATTCAAAAGCATCTTAGCAATTCTAAGGATTGCATCAAAGTCGTGTGAATAAAATTCTAGATAAATGAGTGCTTTCGATTCGTATTACAAGTCCTGAAGTTTCAAATTCATTGTATCTTAGGGACAACAACATTATTTTATGGAGAAAAAGTCCAACTCTTGATTCGGCTTTCATATTGTGTCGATTTTGCATACATCATCTTCATCTACACACCACATTCATTTTTCCTACAAAATTTTTTACGAGACCGTCTCACCATGAGACAATCTTAAAACTATTGATACTTTTCAATATATACATATTAGAGGAGGGTTCAGGATGAGTGGTGGGTGGATGCGATGAAGGTTGTGAGAAACTTATTTTAAAATTTGCACTTGGTGTACTGTTAATTCACTCAATAACATTGAAAAATGTATGTTTTTTTTAAAAAAAAAATAAGTTGATTATAGCGAAAAATATAATAGTTGGTAAGTTATTGTAATCAATCAACACTTTTAAATTTACATATACTTTTAATATAAACAATACTCATTTCTTCTTACTTTCCTTTTCTAGATGTCTCAAAATAAATTTTTCTTTCCATAAAAAGGTAAAACAATACTCTATATAATAATATACAACTAATCTTTTGAACATCCACTTTTTATTTTTTCTAAAATTCCATTATTTGTTTATAATTTTATATCATTTTATAAAAACTCTATATATGATCCACTATATAATTATAAATAAATATATTTAAAAAAAAAAACCTTGAAGAGGGGCAATAAGAGTATCTACCATTAAATGAACATACTGTGCACTAAATGTGCATTTGATGAGACTATATTTTTTAAAGTTATCTTCAAGAAAGACCCCTTCTCCCGATTAACCACCCGCCACTCCTTTTGCAGTTCCTCAATTAGGGTTTCTTGCCCTCTCTAATTCAGGGTTTCTGCTGTAATTTAGATGTAAAATCACGAAAATGGACGTTTTCGGCTGGAGGTTTAGCTTAATCGGTAAACAGGGTGTTGAATTTTCTTGATCTGCCTCAATATCAAGAAGATGAAGATGGAGTGCGACGCGTGTGAGGAGGCTCCGGCAACGGTGATTTGCGGCGCCGATGAGGCGGCGCTGTGCGGGAGATGCGACGTCGAAGTTCACGCCGCAAACAAGGTTGCTGGCAGACACCAGAGGCTTCTTCTCCAGCACCATTGCAATAACTCGCCCTCGCCCACTTTTGACGCATGCCAAGTATGTGACCTTCTGACTCTGTTTTACACTTTGCAATAGTAATGTTGTCTTTTGATTTGTATGCATGTGATGAGGATAGCTTCAAAAGTTGATTTAATGTTAGATTATTTGGTTTTTTGTTGGGGTTGTTTGTGTTGATTTTGCAATGGATAATGTGTTTGCATGTTAAAGCTAGATAGCAAGAATTGAGGGCTTGAAATGATTGCTGACCTTGATCATATCTAAAATAAAAAACTAGTGAATTATTGTTTTGGATTCTTTTGTGCATTTAGGTGAAAGAAATTTATCTTATTTGTGGATTTTAGGCCTTAATTGCTAAACCATCCATCTAGTCTCACATTTAGGTGGACAAAAGATAAGAATGTTAGAGAAATGAGTAGGGATTTGACTGGTATGTAGCTTATTGTGGGAGGAACGAAAAAGAAAAGTGTAAAGCTAATTGCGGACTGGAGGCATATTTGTTAATTCTTTGATGAGAATGGTAAATATCTCTGCTTAATCATTGATTCATTTCACCATTCCCCAACCACAGTATCATTTTTTGCACCTAATTATTCCAAGATTAGAACAAACTAACAATGTCACAATCACTCTTCTCAAAAATTAAATTAAAAAGTAATCATCACTTTCATTATAATTCATTATACCAATAATTCTTATTATCATTTACAACAAGGAATTTTAACCAAATTCCCCCTTTGAAACCAAAAAGCAAAAAATATTTTTTCCCCTCGTCTTGAATGAACTTCAACTCTTCTTTTATGTTCCTCCCACAATAAACTTTACACTTTTAAAATAAAAAACCCTCCTTAATCTCCACTCTCACAATAAGTGCGATTCAAAATAAAATATCATTCCTTTTGGAGCCTATCGATACACATAGTTCAATTCATTTATTTACTTTAAATATAAAAGTTAACAAAATTACCTCCTCAAACTACCTGCATCGCCAGGCAGGTGGTGACCCAACAAATAAAAACACAAATAAAGTAAAAAAAGAAAAAAACAGAATAAAGCTACGACCAATTGCAACATTGGATGGTCAGCCAACCAGAAACCATCCAAAGGGCATGAAGAGGGCCCCAAGCCCCCAATAGAAATTGACACATGTCCTCACTTTTTTAGTTGAATTAGAACTTTTATGGATGAAATGTAGATTGTAAACATTACGAATAATATGTGTTAAAAAATTATGTTAAAAATAGTTTTTATTTTTATTCTCCAAATAGAGGCCATAGATATGTTCGGGATCATAATCTGAAATTCTCTATTTTCTCTCCTATTCTTATCATCCTTCTCTTAATTTCTATCATTGATTCAAATCACATTGACTATATTTCGAACTCCCAAAATTATCTTATCTGTCATTTTTTTTAAACTCAGAAGATTGTCCAAGCTAATAAGCATCAATGCTATCAAAACTCTCAATTTTTTTTGAATCTAAATCAATTTCGTGTATCTGAACAGGTCCAATCACCACAAAATATCTCACAGAATTTGTTTCGAGATGTTCAACAACAAAACAAAAATCAGAAGGTTTCAAGAAATGTAGCTTGGCGTGTGAAAGAAGATGTAGCCTTAATGACGTCTTGGTGTTCTGTTAGTGGAGCCATGAAATGTGGCAAATTTGGAAAGGGTTCTTTGTGGGCACAAGTGCATAGAATGTACACATATGCTCGAAATGGAAACCCAGAGGAGTTGAATGAAAGAAACGTAGAATCTCTGAAAGGTCGTTGGAAACGACTGAACGAAAATGCAAACAAATGGATTGCTGCTTATAGAAAAGCGTATTCTCGTAAAAGTAGCGAAATGAGTCCGAATGACATTGAGAAAGAAGCTCATACAATTTATGAAGCAGATGGCGCTAGCAAGTTTCATGACTTGTTTTTGTTTAATGAAATTATGAGTAAAAATGAAAAATGGGATTTAAAATTAGATCATGTTTCAACACATGATGAAAATGAAGTGGACAATGAAGAAAGTGGTGATAGCTCAAAAAGAGCAAGGATCAATGAGGAGGGGGATTATTCCACCCCCTATATTCCAATAACTCCAGACAGTGGATGTTCAACTATTCCCCATCCAGTTGATCGAGTTATGACCAAAGGAAAAGAAGAAGGTACAACTTCACA
>JAPKLY010000024.1:1071457-1083209 GCA_026898435.1 Prunella vulgaris | reverse complement strand
GAAGTAGCTGCAGAAATTCGTGCGATGAGACTCGCTAAAGAAAGTGAAGTTGAAGTGTTGAGCAAACTAGGGAGGGATATAATCGAACTGCAGAACAAAAAGGAACAAAGAAAGATTATGAAAATAAATTCTAATCTTTTGATGTCATTGCTGGCGAAAGATAAGTTATCCCTAGCAGAGGAAGAGATGAAACTTCATCTGATGAAAATTCTGTGTAAACAGTCAATGTAGTTTACTTTCATGTAATGTTAATTTATGTCGTTTGAGTCTCTTAATTTGTGTAATTTGTAGTTCATTTTATGTAATTCTAGTCTGTAAATTATTTATGTAATTGAGCAATTTTAACAGTTACAGGTGTCTCAGCCAAGTTACATGACATTTAGCAGACGTGCCAAATAGAAATGCATGTGTTCAATAGAAATGCTAATATATGTTGGCTAGACACTGCTAGAGCGCTTCGCGGATCATTTCGTATTGTTCTCAGGTCTTTTGGCAGGGAGTTTATAATATCAGTGCGGGTATGTGTAGTGTGGTTACTTTGGAAAGCAAGAAACGATCTAATATTTTTAAGGGTAGTGATTTCAATGTGGAAAGGATTTTTGGTGAAAAATGACCATGTAACACAGTGCTACTCTTTCCTTTTGGTGTTAGAAAACGTTGGTGTGTTTTCTTCCATACTTATTGCCTGTTTTACATCTACACTTGTATAGTAAGAAGTGTTATTTTTGAAAAATTGGTGTGATTCAATTTTTGAATTTCGAAATTATTTTTTACTATTGAGCAGTGATCTAAAACATTCCCTTAGGCATGCCTTGTGCCTGGAGTTCTTTTCCATGGTAATAAATTTTTGCTTGCAGTAGAGAAAAAATAAATCATGAACTAAACTAAGCTATAAAGTAATGAACTATAAACAAATTAATAATTTATAACTAGAATCGTACATTATACAAAAATTGCGAGTGATACTTTACTACATAACAGGTAAAAAGGGTTTGTTCTTTAAGTACGAAAATGTCTTGCTAGAATTAAATTTGCACATTTTTTTTACTTGAACATTCCACATAAATTTACACACTACTAAAAAAAATATTACTTTATGTGTATATTCACTTAACTATATGAGTATTTATTTGTATGTTGCTACTTTATTTAATTTTTTTTTTTTTTTTTTTGAGCTTGATGTGATTAGGAATTCGATTTAGTGTACTAGTTTAGTTCGATATGGTTTATATCACTTGAAGCTCAACTCATTAATATATATAATTTTATTGTAAATATATAATTAGTATTACTAATTATAAGATCGAAAATTTACTTATTCAATTTGATTAAATATAAATAATTTTTAATCTATTTTCAAATTAAGCATGAGTAACTTGCTCTCGTCCACTTACAAGTTACACCCATATATAATTTACTACATCTAATCATTCTACAACGTTAATGAAATATTGGAAGAGGTCATATAATAACTTTAAGGAAATATCTTTTTGTGAAATCGTTAATTCTACAATATTATTCACCAATTCGTCTTTAAAATAAATTTTAATTGTCTATTTTAAAAGATGATTTTGCAAAGAGATGTTGGTACAATACAATCGTGATTTATTCCAATTAATATTGGGAGATGTTTCATCAACAATACATTCATTTTTTCATTTAGCTTTTTATTAGTGACATTTTGATATAATATTTATAAGCTTAGATATAGGGAAAACAAGCTCTTAAACCCTTGCAAGTTTTTTCTCCATTGAGAAAACTAAGTACTTGGGAGTGAGTGGGAAGAGCTGGGATTGCTCCCCTTTTGGTTGTGGTGATGCCTCCACATGCACTTGCATATCTCAACACTTCCCTCAATCTCGATTCATCCTATAACCATTAAATATAATTATATAAGGTAAAATCGATCGGGATCAGTGGTATTATATTTGAATCATTATTGTTGATCTTTTTTAACCAAAATTTTGATAATTTTTCGTACTTTTAATCTAAACCTTGATATTTTAAAGCAATTTCACTATAAACTTATCATGAATTATTTTCATATAAAATCTACTCAATATATAATTAGATATTCAAGACAAGACTATATATATATATATATACTATCCCAATTCCACAAAAAATTGCATACTTCCAAAATAAAAATATTTCTTTAAATATGATTTATAAAATAAAAAGAGAAATAATATACAACGTTAAAAATCATAAAATAGTGTAATTAGATATATGAGATTAGAATATATAAATATTATGTGAAAATAGAAAGTAAAAATAATTGTATTTACAGTTTTACACAAGTTATAATTTAAATAAAATTAGACACATAAAATATAAAAGAAAAATGCATACATAATTAATAGATAAAATATCATAAATGATCATGTAATTTTATTTGAGTCAAGAAATATTTTTTTAATTTCTCGACTATAGTCCTTTAGTTATCAAGAATAGTCGAAATTTCACCTCGAATATGGAATGGTCATCGACGATGTGCCGTAGCAGGGCTCCGACAAAAGCATCGCCTGCTCCGGTTGTGTCCACCTTCTTCAGGCTATACCCCTCAACTGTTCCACGGAATTTCTATAAAATAATAAAATATTAATAATAAATAAAATAAACTCACTAAATGGAATTTTTTTTTTTCGAGTTCAAATTTATTATCTTATTGAAATTTAACTGTAATGCAATTTATAGAATAATACCAGCTGATTTAATTTAAAAATCAAAAGTTAGTAGAATTTTTTAAGTAATTGAAATCTATTTATTTGAATATATTAGTCGAGTTAATTTAGATTGTAAATTTAAAATCTATAGTTTCAAATTTCTCCATCCAAATAAAACCTAAAAGGTTTGTTATATTTTAATAATTCGTAAAATATTTTTTATATTTTAAATTAAGTTTATGGATAAATTAGAAAAAAATAGGGGAAAACAGTTAAAATGATACTTATTCTATAATAAAATTTTACTTTTAAACCTATACTTAATTTTGAAAAAAGGTTGTATATATGTGTGTGTATATTCGCTGGCTGCTGATGTCCTTTAAGGAAGATATTAAGATATTGGGACAGAAAAGAGAAAAAAAGAAACAACGTAGGACCTTCATATAATTCATGAAGATACATGAAGATATTGTTAGGTAATGGAAAGGTAAAGATGCTATATATGTTAATTGGCATCTTTATCAACTTTTTGTTTTGGTATTTTATTTTGTCTTTTGTGCTCCAACGATGTTTTCACCTTCATATATAAGTTTACAATTAAGAATGGTAGGATGATGTATAAAGTTATATTATTAAAATAATGAAATTAGTTGATTTGAATGTAAAAATAATGATATTTTGTGTAAATATATGAATATTGTGAAGATAAAGTTAAGACAATAGTTTTTATTTACTGGGTGTGCAAACAATTATGAGATGGACATAAAATGAAAGTGTGCAAATAATTATGGGACGAAAAGAGTGCATTATTTACTATATATTCAAATTGGACAAAAGTTTGTGTGAAGCGGGTTTATCAACTATTACAGTCGCATGTATATACTATCAATATTTAAAAAATTAAGTATATTTTTATATATGAATAAGAATGATTAGATGTGATACGAGAGAAACTTGCTCTTCAAATTGAGATAATTTTAAATGCTTAAGAAAATCATATACTTAAAAATTTATAGATTCTTAATTAAAGTGATTTGTTTTTAATTAATATTTAGAATTTCAAATGACTCTATTCAGTCACATCTTAAAAAATTATTAGAATATAACAGATCTTTAAGAGATATATATAAAGATAAGTATGTCAAAAATTCATAACTCTGAATTTAATATAAAATCTTTTAAACGATATTTTTTTTTGAAACAAGCCATTTAGGTTTGGGCAAACCAAATGGTAAGAAAATTGAAGTCTCCATTTAGCTTTGTGTGGTGTGGGTTATTTGGAAAGACAATAATGCTTTGGTTTTTAAAGGAACTTAGTTTTCGGCGATTAAAATCAGCGATGTAATTAAAACTAAACTTTGGAGCTGGTTCTATGTAAAAGGTTCTAGATGTATTAGTTTTTTATGATGATTGACTTTACAATTCTAGCATGGTTTTAGGATGTTGATATTGTACATATTTATAGTTGTTTTGAGGTAATATTTTCTCCATTTTCTGTATACATAAATTAATAAAGTTATTGCTTTGCTGGTTTAACAAAATACTTATTTTGAAACAGATGGACCGATTATATAAATTAGTGAAAGCAAAAAAAAATTCTAAAACACATATGGGAATCATGAATAATAGAAGATGTGATTAATAATACCTTGGTATAATATCTACATCCCTTTTTCCCAAGTGTGACCAAGAGAAGCTTCAAGTTGTCATGCCATAGGGACATAGCACTTTCATCATCAATATTGTTGTTTTTAGTGAGGAAAATGAGCTCGTCATCACTGATCTTGATCACATCGGCCTTATCCCAAATGCTCATTATTTGCCGCCGTGCCTCCTCCGCCGACGGCCAGAGGGGCAGTCGGAGGTTCGGGTCGTAGGTCAACAATGCACCGGCGGCCTTAGCCACTTCCATTGCTTTCAAATGTGAGGATCTACATGGCTCCACGATCAAGCTTATTGATCCAAAGTGGAACACTTTACCCTAAACACATTATTAAGATGTAAATTTATCCTATTAATCTCTTGGGGGTAAAACTGAAATTTATCCATTCTTTCCTGATCGAATCTGTAATTCTTTTGGGACTAATTAAAAAAAGTTATGGGACTAAAAATATCAAAAAAGGGAGTCATGTTTTGAAATGAATTTATTCTCTTGGAACCAAAATTACAATTTCCTCCATAAACTTAAATCAAGACTAAAATTCGGGTCCAAATTTTGTCAATTTAGCTTGAATTCGGACTGAATTTGAGCATATATAAAATTTAAAAGTTATCGTCTTTAAATTATCAATTTAATACGTTCCTATCTTCATTTTACTAATTTAAAAATTATGATCCTTATTTATTATCATTCTCATAAATTAAAAACCTCAAATATAATTAAAAAAAAAAAACTATGAAAACTATAAAATACAAATATTTTTTCCGATACTGACCGACCGAATAAGATCCACATTCAATTGATGCGGAGCAAGCATCATATCAGCGCTAGGATTTCTATAGAACATGAACTCACGCTCCCCGTCGGCGCGTAGGGTCACGAACGCCAGAGCCGTCCTTGCATCCTTGTCGAAGCAAACGCCGTCGCCGGAGACGCCGTTCTCCTTGAGGATTCCGGCCAGCATGTGCCCAAACTCGTCGTCGCCTACCTTCCCGACGAAGGCGGCCCTTCCGCCGAGCCTCGAAACAGCTACGGCCACGTTGGCCGGCGCGCCGCCAGGAGCCTTGACGAACGCCGGCGCCTCCGCCAGGGACACGCCGGAGACCGTCGGCACGAAATCGATCAGCATCTCGCCGAAGCTGACGATCAAGCCAGTAGTATCATTAGTTGTGGCCATTAGTATGGAATGTGTGATGAAAATATGGGGATGACTGAATTATATAGAAACACAAAATACTTTACTCCTTGGCTATGATATTCCAAAACTAGCTAAAATGTTTTGTCACATATATATTCTAAATTTGCCATTTATTAATTGTGGAATCCTGTAAAGTATGATTCTGTGTTTGGCATAAAAATATCAACATATATGCCTTATAAAAATAACTCTCTTATGCACTAGTTACACCGTATAACTCAAGTTTATTTTTAAAAAATTACACAAATTATTACTGAAAAGTTACACTATTAAAAATATATTTTTCAGTAATAACATGTGTAACTTTTTAGTAGTATTTTGTGTAACTTTTTAAAAATGAACTTGAGTTGCACGGTGTAATTGGTGCATACAAGACTAAGCCGCATTATAATGATAGAATAGGGAAAAAAAGGTTATTGTTTTAGTAGCAAAACTAAATCATTATTGTTTCACTAATTAAAACATTTACCCTTCTGATAGCACTTAAAGTCTTAAACATATCGAAATAGTTGATACACATTAAATTATTTGAACTTTATGTATAGTTTGATAAAAGATATTTTGTAATATTAGCAATATAGCGATGAGTGTAATTAATTACTTTTGAAAAACAATAATATGGCAATGATAAGAATGAGTCAAATTGGTAGATGTAATATTTTTAAGTAAAATAACTAATTAATATTCATTATATTTTAATAAAAAGTAGCCTTTCAGAAAACCATTAGTAAAAACAAAAATACTTTTATGAGTCAATTAATTCTCTCAAAACCAATTTCACTATGAAACTTCTTCATGTAACACAAAACTTTTTAAGTTTGGGTCTCACAACTATTTTCTTACATTATTTATTATTTTAATATATAATTAATTAATTTTCGTTAAATTCATGTCACTTCATAAAAAAAAAATTCAGTGGACATAGTGAATATTTTTTATAAAATGAACTATTTCATCATCATGGTTCCCTTTAAGCTAATATTTTATATATTGTGGGTTTTCTTTGTATTTGTAATATTTATATTTGAAACTGATAAATTGATTATATTTCTATTGAAGTAACGTTATTTTATAGCTAGTAATCGTGTATATATGGATTAGTCTTTGTATGCACAAGTTACACGGTATAACTTAAGTTCATTTTTTAAAAGTTATACAAAATACTATTGAAAAGTTACACATGTTATTACTGAAAAATGTATCTTTTATAGTGTAATTTTTTAAAAATGAATTTGAATTGCACTGTGTAACTGGTGCACGTGAGATTTACTATATATATTGAATGTAACTCAAATTTGTCGTATGCATACATTAATGTTTTTTTAGTGTATTGGTCAATTTGCCTCTCCTTTCACCTAAACCAATTAAAGATACGATTCGAACAATTTATATATCCATAAGAAAAGTTAGATACACATTTAAAAAATGTTTATTTATAAAAACAAAACGATAAAATTTAAAATAATTCAACTCGATCATTGAGAAGATGCTCATAAAAATAAAAATAAAAACCATAAAAACAAAACTAATAGTCACCTATCTTAAAAACATAAAATTGAACCTTGAAAAAAAAAAACCCTCCATAATTCTAAACCTCATTGAGAAGAGAGAGGAC
The DNA here is from genome assembly GCA_026898435.1 of Prunella vulgaris. Classification (NCBI taxonomy): domain Eukaryota; kingdom Viridiplantae; phylum Streptophyta; class Magnoliopsida; order Lamiales; family Lamiaceae; genus Prunella; species Prunella vulgaris. Next base: position 1,076,070 of record JAPKLY010000024.1, on the reverse strand, counting down.
TTGAGAGGGAGTTGGAAGAGCTGGGATTGCACCCTTCTTAGTTGTAGTTATTGCTCCACACGCACATGCATATTTCACCACCTCTCTTAGCCTCGATTCATCCTGCATCAATGAAATACGATTATGTATTACTTTTTGCAATATAAAGTATATATCATTTGAAGAAATTTAAATATTTGATAAATAAACTAATTAAGTATTACCTTTGCAATATAAAGTACACATAATTTAACACCGTGCAATTCAAATATTTTTAAAAAAAAATTAAACTTTCTATTACTTAAACTTTCTATTATTGAAAAGATATATATGTTGATACTAAAAAATGCACTTTTCGATAATAACCTATATGTGATATTTTAATAATAATTGATGTAACTATTTAAAAATATACATTTGAATTCAACAAGACTAAGAATTTGAATAAATTTAAAGTTTGATAAATAAACTAAATTAATTAATACCTCAAGTATTGAGTGGTCATCAACAAGCTTGTAGAGAAGAGCTCCCACAAAGGAATCTCCTGCTCCAGTTGTATCCACGGTCTCTACTCGAAAAGAATCCACTACTCCATGGAAATTCTGCACCATTTTTAATTTAATTAGTTGTGTAGGGTAAAATATTAATTTAGGAGTTATATATATTTTAAAAATAATCAGTTCAAATTAGCACAAATCTAACTGATCAATCGCGCATGCACAAATCTAACAGTTGAAATAGACTGTTGAGTGGGCGAACCATGCACCAAGTGTACATGAGACTTACCCTCTACAAATTTATGTGTATATTATAGTAATGGTTAATTACTATGAAACCCTATATTTTTTTTTATATGAATTGGAAGTGATAAAATTAATAAGAATATTTTTTTTTTACCTTAGTGTAGTATCTGCACCCCTTTTCACCAAGGGTGACAAGAAGCAGCTTTAAATTGTCACGCCACAATGACAATGCAGCTTCATCATCAACTTCCTCTTCTTTTTCCAAAAGGAAGCTCAGTTCCTCATCACTCACCTTGATCACATCGGCCTTATCCCATATGCTCAATATCTGTTCCCGGGCCTCCTTCGCCGACGGCCAAAGCGGCAGCCGGAGGTTCGGGTCGTACGAGAGCAACGCGCCGCCTTCCTTGGCCACTTCCAATGCTTTCAGATGAGCTGACCGGCATGGCTCCACGATCAAACTTATTGATCCGTAATGAAATATTTTAGCCTATATATATATATATATCCAAAATCAAATTTGTTATGATTTTATACTTTGGTAATTTAAAATTATTACAATTAAAAATTATATATGTAGCTAAATAGAGTAGATCCATATGACAAGAATTCCTATCTATGTCAATTGAATTTTCTTTCTTTTATTTTTAAAAAAGATCATGCATGGTCAAACATAATTAATTTGCAAATACTAAATCATTAATTAATCATTAAATTAATTTCACGATTAATTAATGATATTTACCAATAATATATATGTATATTTTAATTTTAGAATTTTCTAGATTTTTAAAATAACAATTTAGATTGAATATGAATTAAATAATAGTCCAATATCGATCGAACAGTGCAAATTATAATATTCGATTCTGGAAAATTACTCACTTTTTTTTTTATTTAAATGTCCCACTTTTTTTATTCAAACGTCCCATATCAATATATAAAAAATATCAATTTATATACATATTCATAAAATTTTACGTATATCATACATATGTCACTACTTTAAACACTTACCGATCTAATGAGATCGAGATTCAACTCATCAGGTGTAAGCAGCATATCGGCGCTAGGGTTCCGATAGAACATAAACTCACGCTCCCCGTCGGCGCGTAGGGTCACGAACGCCAGAGCCGTCCTTGCGCCCTTGTCCAAGTTCACGCCGTCGGCACAAACGCCGTTCTCCTTCAGGATTGCGGCCAACATGTGCCCGAACTCGTCGTCGCCGAGCTTCCCCACGAAGGCGGCGCTCCCGCCCAGCCTAGCCACAGCGATAGCCACGTTGGCGGGTGCGCCGCCGGGAGCCTTAAGGAAACCCGGCGCCTCCGCCAAGGAAACGCCGGAAACCGTCGGCACGAAATCGATCAGCATCTCACCGAAGCTGACGATAAGAGAATTGACAGCCATTAGTGATTATTTTGAATTTAAAAAAAAAAAAAAAAAATTGTTAGTGAGAAAGGGTTTATATAGATGGGTGAAGGGACGTATAAACTTTTTTGATTTGATACGAAATTAATCGGATTTGTTTTGATATGATGATCGTTAATTAATATGGACATAAGATTATTTTCTTTATCCAATATTAATTTGTGATGTTTATCTTATTAAATATTTGGATTGGAATTCCAAGTCATTTTTATTCATACACTTATCTAATTCATCAATTTTTTTTAAAAAGTAATTCTGATATATATTCAAGTGTATGGGATATATTTTGATTTAAAAAAAATATTCTAGTAATATCTTGAAAAGTAATAAATAATATCCCAATTACAAAAAAAAATAAAAAATACACAGTTTTTGCGTGTTACTGTATTTTTTAATAATATCTTAAGAATTGATCAGTAATATCTCAATTCTAAAAAATATACAATTCGGCATGTTACTGAGTGTTTAAAAAATATTTAAATTGAGCTTAAGTGCGTAATATGCACTCAAGTGCACAAAAAAAAAATTGTGTTCCATAATTTAATACACAATCTAATTATAAATATTAATTTGTGTAGACGTTCACAAAAGCATACACATATTTATCTATTATCTCACCACTCACAAAAGTATACACATATTAATTGGAACGTAATACTTTGAAATTATTTGGAATTTAAAACTTTAATTTAAGTTTTGCCACATATATTAATTTTTATTGTGGATCGTTGTTAAAACTGTAGATGTTATATAAGAAGCATGCAGAAACCAAATGTATATGTTTAATCAAAAAAAAAAAATAGATTGAAATTTTGTTTAATAAAATTCAAAAGTTTAGCTTAAAACATAATTTTAGAAAAGCTGGTAATTTCTTCTAACTATTTAGTAAAAATAACTTTAAATAATTAAGTTACAAGATTTTGATTTTACTTTAAAATAAATGCTATGTAGGCTTTTCGAGTTTAATTCTTTTTTCCTCATCAAGATCGATTAATTAATTAAGTAGAAAGTCATCATTGATTATTCATATATATATATATATATGGAGATAAGAATAATTAAAGGTTAATTAAGAGGCCATATATAACACAATACTACTAGTACTCGTGAACATATTTTCCATATTTTTGTCTGAATTTGTGCGTATAGAAAGAGGTATAGAGGAAGGGGAAAGAGTATTATTATTCAATTAAATGTGTTAGATTGAATTGAAGTTTTAAGAGCAATTCCAACCCTGCGCTATGCGCTAGGGTGGAGATGAATTTTACCTCCAACGCAGCGCTATAATTCAGCGTCACATGAGAGTTGTGAACAGTGTCGCGCTGATTCTAGCGCGTACTATTCACCCGCACTATTTTTTTTAAATAATTTTATTTATGTAATATTTTTAAGTTTAAATTGTAATATTTTTAGATTTAAATTGTAATTATATAAATTAAACTTATTAAAAATTAAGAAAAATATATGTAGCGCAGAATGTAATGCGAACTGTTGGAGATGAATTTCAAATTCTGCGCCACTCTAGCTCGAACTCTGCGCTAGAATGACGCAAACGGTTGGAGATGCTCTAAGATAATTTGTCTATATCTTTCTACTTAAGCAACGATAAATTGATAACTACAATGGTGTGGAACACGTATCACTAATACCAAGAGTTATGGTATTATTACTAAACTGGAAAGGAGATAGTGTATTATAAGATCTATTTTCATATCCATTTATATATATTTAATTTTAATACCTGTGATTAATTTAATAATTTATGGAATTAAAGGGTAGGTCATGGAGTTGGTGAGGGCAAAGGAACCAAATTTTAATAATTTTGATTTTAAGGAGTCGTCTAAATATTTTGGAACGTATTAAAATTGTAATAGTTAAAATTTATATAGCAGTAGAAAGAATAATCAGATGAAATTTGGGTATCACTTGTACTCCTGATTGTTGATAAAAAATTTATTTAGCTAAAAAAAAGAAAAACTATAGCCTGACATGAGGAGGCATTCAATCTTGCAGATTTTTCGATAATTCGACACCAAAATCATGCAATTTTCAAAGTAATGGGACTAAATTGATTTAAGTTATGGGATTTCTAATGGTACTAAATTGACTTTTTATGCTATTTGATCTTTAAGAAACTATTTTAAGCACGTGATCAACACGGTGATAAAATGGCTTTGTTTAGTTATTTTTCGGGTGGTAAAGTATACAATTTGAATATGAGTAGGGCTATAATGGTACAAGACCACTGATACTCATGCAGACAGAAATTTATGAACTCCTAAACAAGAATCACATCATCTTACTAAATGCACTCTTGCTCATGATCAACAACCAGTTCACCTGCCCAGAATGCTCGAATTTCATCCAGACTTAACCTTTCTGCCACTAATCGGGCCATAAAAACGAGCAGTAAACGGATGCCAAATTTACTTGTCTCTCAAGCCTTTACTCCTACGCTTCTGA
>JAPKLY010000024.1:1010937-1061457 GCA_026898435.1 Prunella vulgaris | reverse complement strand
TAGATTAATAAAAGTCAAAAGAATATTTATTATATTTTTAATTAATAAAATTATAAAGTGTGTATACTTTTAATAAATGTGGGTGCATATAACTTGGGCCTACTAGGGATGGCAAAACGACCCGCCCCGCAGTTGATCCAATCCGCCCCGCTCTGTTTGGATCAGCCCCGATCTGCCCCGTTTTGAGAATGGAGCAGATCCGCTCCGCCCCGCTTGCGGAGCAGATCAGGCATGGATCTACATATTTTTTGCCCTGATCTGCCCCGCTCCGCTCCGCCCCGCTCCATATAATATTAATTATATAATATTAAATATATATATATATATATAATATATAGAATTATATATATATTTTTTTTAAAATAATCAAATCTTGGATATGATTTGGTGATTTAGATGGATTATTCTTGATTAAATTGTGAATTTTTAATATTTTGCATTTAGTTTTTTTAATATATTAATTTTATAAAATTATGAGAATTTAATAGATGGAGCGGGGCAGATCAGATCCGCCCCGCGCGGGGCAGGCATAGATCTCAAAATGTTGCCCCGCAGTGGAGCATGGAGCAGGGCGGATCAGCGGGGCAAAGCGCGGAGCAGGCATGGATACTGAGGTATCCGCCCCGATCCGCTTCATTTGACATCCCTAGGGCTTACATTTTTATTATGCATACTTTCATGCATAAGATCGTCTTGTCACTTTCATTCAACTAAATATTTTTTAGCCTACAAGTAGATTCTTTATCAAAACAATTCATGAAAAACTTATAATAAAACAATTTTGAAATATATACAATTTATACTAAAACAATTTCATAAGTATTAAAAATATTAAAAGTTAGGATCAATACAATATAATACCATCAATCAAAAATTTATACTTCTAATAAAATTTTAATATTCTTAATTAAGTATTAAATATTTAAAAATTATTTTATAATAAACTTATTCTAAAATATTTTCATATAATACTTTACATTAACATTTTTCAAACTTCAAGATTCAGTTTTCCAAGGAATCTTCCTTGATATATATGAAAACTGACAGCCTATGCCTAGACCTACACAATTCAACAATTATTAAAGTCAAACGATAATCTTGCAAATTATTAACCATCTTAGTCGTCTAAGATTTTAAGTTGTAAGTTGGAATCCAATCCAATTAAAAGAATATTATTAGAGATTCACTTCACATGATGATCCTTTTCTCATTGTGTAGTGGGGAAGCACTTGGAAAAAACGAATTTTATATTTCTACAAACTAATTTACTATGTTTACATTTAATAAATCGAGTTTCGAGTATAGTACTATGAAATCTGTAATAATACAAAAATTTGATCAATAATATAATCACATAGTACCTTAGTTTATTTTTCATCTACATTTAATTTTCTATTCTTAATTGCACATGTGCATAATTGACTTTTTTTTTTCAATTAAACCACATATGTTAAAAACTTTACAATTTATTAGAGCCACCTAATGAAAGAATATTTCAGGATTATGTTGAGATTCCCAAATCAATTTTTAACACTATGATACTAATTAATATATATGTGATCAAAGAAATGGATTTAAATTAGAGAATAAGTTTGAACTGATGTGGACCATTTATTTAAGATTTTATACAAAAAAAAAAAAATATAATTTCTTCCACCAAAAAATGTGTTAATAATATTTCTTTAAATCTTTAAGAAAGTTTCAAGATTTTTCAAAGATTTCTGAAGTCTCATGAATGATATCTTCTTGTTGTCTACTCACGGTTGATTTTTGTGAAGAAATTTTTCACGAATTCGAGATTTTTCACTATCTACATATTTTTCATTTCGATTCGTTCTAACTTTATATTCACATTCTTAAAAAAATTAATACATTATTCAATACATAATATTACATTTACCTAAATAATAAATCACATAAAACAATTAAATAAATTATTGTATAATATAATAAAAATGATAAAAATAAATATAAAAAAAATATTTGCGGCAATGAACAGTGTGGCAAATTGTTCACAAATGTTAAGTTATAATTTGAGTCCGCTTTGGGAGGCATTGCCATTTGGTACTTCCTTTGCTACTGCAATGGGAATGCCCTTAAATATGTAGGTAACACGATCTGAAATACTATATTTAGAATGAGATAAGACTGAAATGTGCTATAAACTACAAAAAGAGAAAGATGACGTATTGGCTCTGAAAACCAGACCATTTTAATGCAATCAGATTGCACCATACTTTCCTTTTATGGCAATTCAATGAATATTATCCCACGTATACAACGTCTCCCCGTCTTCTACTGAAAAACTTATGTTGTATAATGTGATTTTCAAATAGAAGTTTGATTTGATAGGTTGTTCATTTAGTTTTGAGTTTAGTGAAATAGAAAAATGAACTTTTAAATTTATTGTAGCTAATAAAAGAATGGAGAATAAAGCTAAAAACTTTTTTGTCCACATTAAAAACTTATTGTTGAGAAAATGTATATATAAGGAGAATTATCCATTGCTTGTAAACAAGTTATGATATAATACTCCTTCAAACTTTATGCGTGCGAGTAGAAGGTGCAAATCATGGCCGAATTCAACCTACGAAAACCCAAAGACGTGTGAAGTTAATAATACTCAATTAAATTGATACATGTAATTGAAATTAGAATCTAATTATGTGACACTTTTGCTCGTACCTACCAAATTATTCTATTATCAAGTTATATCTTTGAGATTAAAGAAATTCAGGGCCAGGAGAAGTGGCAAGGCTGAAGCCCGGAAGTTAGAGTTTATCATCAGATTTTATTTTAATATACTTCTTTTATTTAAAAAATAAATATAATTTATTTGACTTTATCCTTTAGATTATTAAGAATTTTTTTATTTTGTTTTGCAATTTTGTTACACGTGTTTGAATAACAAATATAATGAAATAATCATATAAATTGATATAGGATAAAAAAATTTAATTAAAATTAATAATATTCAATTAAATTGATAAATATAATTAGAATTAGAATCTAACTATGCATCACTCGCCTATCATATTTTCTTATTATTAAGCCATGAAATTTATTCATAAATGACACATCTCCAGATACGTACAGATAAATAATCTCTTGTGATTTAAAATTTTGAATTCTAGCATATAAATTATCATCAGATTTTATTTCAATATACCTTTTGATTTTATCCTTAGGTTATTAAGAAATTTTAATTTCTTTTTCTATTTTGTTACACATGTGTTTGTAGCAAGTAAGTAGTAATTATTCTACTGTATAATTATGTACACTAATATTTTTTAGTTCATGTAAAGCATATTGAATAACAAATATAATGAAATAATCATCTAAATATATATAGGATAAAAATTTAATTAAAGTTAATAATATTCAATTAAATTGATAAATATAATTAAAATAAGAATATAATTTTTTCATTATTAAGCCATATCTTTGATATTTAAGAAACCTATCCCTAACACGTCTCTAGTGTACGTACAGATAAATAAATTATATAATATATGAATACTGATTTAATTTAATGATTTGGTATATGTAATTTAAGTTATACAAGTTATTATAAGTTTTAATAAGTTAATAAATATTAGCAAATTATATAATATATTTAATTAAATTATATAATCAATTACATAATATAATTGATTAATATAACAAATCCAATCACTCTGTAAGCAGACATTTTTTGCGACGTGTTACTTGAACGTAGGTTTCTCAAATCTCAAATATTAATGAATATAAATTACGATATGTTTTAATAAGTTAATAAAAACTAGCAAATTATTAATTAAATTATTAATATAACTTGTACATCAAACCACTTTCAGGATAATTGAATTATCAAATGATTTTGTAAAAATTTAAAATATAAATATTTCACATTAACCTAATACTTATATAGTATATACACACAACTATATATATAATAATGAACATAAATTTATTAAATATTTATATGTATACTTTACTATTTATATGTAACAATTATAAAATCTACTAAAAATTATGACCCGTTTCAAATCTGCCTGGTTGAGTCGAAATTAAAAAAATTATGGACTATTTTTTAATTTATATTTTATTTATGAAAATCCTAGATCAATTAATTTTCAAATTCTAGAAATTAATTTCTAGATGTAGAGTAGATGGGCCGAATTCAAGTAGATCCAGATAATTTAAACCCGCCCGTTGCAACAGCCTGTTTATACATGTTTTCATTTTCTAATTCTTAGATAAATAACGAAATATTATGCATGAGGTGATATCAACACTATCTTTAGGTTATTAAGAAATATAAATTTCTTCTTTTAATTTTGATACAAATATGTTTGTAGTAAATAAAGAGTAATATCTGAAACTTAAAGTTACGAGACAGTTGTAGCCCTAGTTACAAGTCAGTTATGAGACAGTGATAGCCATATCTTTGATATTTAAGAAACTTAAAGTTAATAATTTTCAATTAAGTTGATAAATATAATTAAAATTAGAATTTAACTATGCTCCACTCACTTACCAGATTTTCCTATTATTAAGTCATGTCTTTGATATTTAAAAAACTTACTTATCCCTAAATGACACGTCTCCAGTAAGTATAGATAAATAAATTTTTTCACACACTTAAAAAAATATTGGGAGAGCAATTTTTGTTTGATTCATCTCTCGTGATTTGAACTTTTGAATTGTAGTATATAAATTATCATGAGATTTTATTTTAATATACTTCTTTTATTTAAGAATCAAATATAATTTATTTGGCTTTATCCTTTAGGTTATTAAGGAATATAATGAAATAATCATATAAATAGATATTGAATAATAAATTTAATTAAAGTTAATAATATTCAATTAAATTGATAAATGTAATTAAAATTAAAATCTAATTGTGCGTCACTGATGTGGCCACGTTATCGCTTAATTATTTGGAGGCCCATGATCGAGTCTTCAAGCCCAAGAAGTAATGTGCTTGTTATTTATTTTCGTTGTAGCCTTTTAGTTAGGCCCATATCCTACTTATGTTATTGGGTTTTTGTCTTGGTATTTATTTCATTTCCAAGAACATTATTAGGATTGTTGAATTTTGAGTATTGAATGAAATTGTGATGACACCTAGTATACGTAGTATCATGGTGTTGATATGGCGAACTAACACTATCGACATGCGAGCAATTGCTCGCTTGCGAAGGGACTATTTAGCTACGCAGCTCGCCTAAGAGAGCTAACCCCTGTCATTACCCGAGCTCGCCCCGAGCTCGCCCCATGCACCATGCAGGCCTCGCCGAGCCCCATCATCATACAACATCCGTAAGCCATGCAAGGCATTGGAGCTCGCCCCGTATCTCGCCCGAGCCACTGAAGTTCATCTCTGAGCTCGCCCATGAGCTCATCTGTTAGCCATTAGGACCCCGATGGCGCGCTCTTTTTCCCTCCGTCCGGTTTGTCCACAAGGGTGGTTTACGGCGAGGTTTTTAATGAGGCCCATCTAGTCTAAGGCATAGTAGTAGGACGAGGCACAACATAGGTAGCAGTGTAAGGGACCAGGACGAGGGTTATGGACCCTCGTCAACACCGGAAGCCACATAGGCTCGTAAGGTGCCGTCTCACACTCACACACCTATAAATAAGACCTCTCTTGTACTATTCACAGAATTCCTCACAAATTCTGAAAATATAATACAACTCCCATCACAATATTTCTCTCTCTACTCTCCCTCCTCATATTACATCTAAGAACATAAAATCTTGGATTATTGTTTGATAGAATTAATATGTTGAAAAGCCACATAAACGAACACTGTTAATAAATTCTATCAACAATTTGGCGCTAGAAGGAGGGTCATGAACCTCCGAATTAAGAAAACTCAAGAACAAAAAGTTAGGGTTTGGTTGAAGGTTTGAAGATTTGAAGGTGTTCTTGATAAAACTCAAGAACACTTGAAGATACACATACACCCTCATCCCTTGAACAAAGAACTCAGATTTCTGGACAAGAACCTGAATTTTTGGATTTCACAAAATCAGTCCTGAACAAGTTTTCAAACGCACGCGTGCACACGAATAAACCGAACTTCGGACAATTCGTCACACACGAGGCTAGACGAAAACTTGCACAGCTCCGCCTAAGCTGGACGATAACCATTCAGGCGACCTCCATCACCCCGGCGACTTCCCTCCACTTCGACGCCCTTCAGCGAGTTACCCCCTCCGAAACCCAAAAATGGTCAACACTCGAGCCGCCAAGGGACAGACCTCTGCAGCTGCGGGAAGGTCTAGAGGGGGCAATCAAAACCAGGCCGAGGTGGAGACCTCACACCAGGTGGTGGAGACATCACAACCGCCTCCCCAGAAGAGCACCGCAGCTCCGCGACCTCAGCGAACTGCGGCGACCCAGGAAGACTTAGCCCCCGCACTGAGGGACCTGGTCAGCAATCCTGAAGAGCTCCAACGCACCATCGCGACCCTACAAAGGTTGCAGCAGCGACAGCAGGACGAGCTCGCCCTAGTACCTAGGCGAGCTCCAGCCGCCGAAACCAGGGAGCAGACCAGGCCCACCCAGGGCACCCAAACCAGGGGAGACTACAGCGTACTCCCCACCGAGCAGCACAAGCTCGCCAGCGCAGGGAGAGGACCGGTAAAGCCAAAATGGGGGAGGAGGGTCCCGCTCCTTACACTGGAAGGGAGCCGGCCTACACCGGGGCGTCTGGCACCCACCAATCTCAAAGGAGGGAAGTCCTCCAAGGTCGCCTGGGCCCGAGGTACGAAGAGAATGAGTGTGCGGCAGCCCCAGCTGCATCCCAGGGGGACTCTGACCAGCAGCCGCGCAGGTCAGCCCACGAAAGGCTAAGGAGGCCCGCCACTGACCGGCTAGGCCCCCACGGCGGATGCCAATTCCAGCCCGCCACTGAGAGGTCACCCCAGAGTGAGGCACCTCGGGGACGTGCGTCCGCGAGATGCACGACCTTTGAGCACCCTCCGCCGGAGGTGACCGGGATGACGAGCTGGCCTCACTGAAAAAGGCCGTTGAAATGCTGCAAGCACAGGTAGCAGCCAAGTCTGGCGGACTTGACGCCACGACTCTCCCCACCTCTCCATTGGCACCTGCCATCCTCCGCGCACCGGTCCAAAAGAAAATTCAATTCCCCGTGATGTCCGCATACGAAGGCGAATCGGACCCAAAAGTCCACCTGGCCAAGTATGCGGATTTCATGATTTCGGTCGGCGCCACCGACCCCACCCAGTGCTGGAACTTCCCGCTAACCCTAGGGGACAGAGCTCACCGCTGGTTCTCTTCACTCGCCCCGGGGTCAATCTGCTCATTCGGCCAACTCTCGCGGGAGTTCTTGGCCCACTTCTCTGGGTTCGGGTCCTACCTTACCCAGAAACACCGACTCGCCAACATTCATCAAGGTGAGCACGAGACCGACCAGCAGTACCTGGGAAGGTTCGACAAGATTCTGCTGGAAGGCGAGCCGGTAAGCGACGACACCAAGGTCGTCGCAGCGATGGGCGGACTCAGGAGGGGCACCGATCTCTGGAAGGAAATGCACCTCGCATGTCCCAACACTTATAGCGAATTCCGCCACAAGGCGGGGGTGTATGTGGCTATGCAGGAGGCACTACTGAAAGAAGTTGGTGCCCACGAGGAAAAGAAGCCCTACGGGAAGAAGTCTGGGGGCACCTACAAAGCCCCCCCGGAACTTAAAGGCCTTTGGCGAGGGAGACGAGCTCAAAGAAAAGCTCAACCAGGTCCTCACTGCCTCCGTCGACCATGTCTTCACTGCCGTCCAAGGCAAGGCCATGCTGGAGGAGCCAAGGCGGATCCGTCAGGACCGCACGAAGCTCAACCCCAACAAATTCTGTGCCTACCATCAGGCCGTCGGCCACTTCACCAGCGAGTGTCGAGATCTCCTCAAGCAACTCTGGAAATTTTACGAGGAGGGGAAATTGGCCGAGTTCGTGAAGAAGGCCCCAGCTAAGAGACCGAGGTTCGAGAGGAGGGCTACCTCCGATGACGAGGAGGAGGAGGCGGACCAACCTGGTCCCCATCACAGACGGAGGGCACCTCCCCAACCTCAGTAAAATATGGAGCCGACTCGGGAACTCTTAGTTCTTGAGGAGGAAATCGAAGCTGCAGGAGGTCTCCGGGACGGGGGATTCTCCATATCCAAGAGAAAGAGGAAGGCCGAGATCCGGGCCATAAATCAAGTCCAGGAAGGCAGCTCCGGCCCCAGGTCCGCCTCACAGCTCGCTGACGAGCTGACATTTTCTTCAGCGGACCTGGAGGGGGTACTGGTGCCCCACAACGACTCGTTGGTGATAACCGCCGACATCATGAACGTCCGAGTTCACAGGTTACTCGTGGACACCGGCGCATTCACCAACATTCTCTTCAAATCCACCTTGGATGCTTTGGGTGATTTTGAGTCGTACCTAGAACCTAGCAATGCTAGGATAGTGGGGTTCGGAGAAGCTGTAACCGTCCCCCTAGGTAGTGTTAGGTTGAGCGTCCAACTTGTATCGGCTGAGGATCCCGCAAGGAGACTGACTAGGCTCATAGATTTTCTAGTTGTCGACCAGCAGTCCTCCTACAACGGGTTCCTTGGCCGCCCTTTTATTAATGAATTCAAAGCGGCGTGTTCGACCTACTACTATTGTTTAAAATTTCCAACTCCGAAGGGTGCCGGAACTATAAAAAGTGACCAGAAAAAGGCCCGAGAGTGTTTACTCCAAATCAAAGATGGCTGGGTCAAGAAGTCCGTTACGCAAGTCCACATCCTCGAAGAGGACGTACAAATCAACCAAGGCATTGGACCTGTGCAGGACACACAACCGACACCAATGGAGGACGTGGAAGAAACCCAACTGTTGAGACCTGCGCAGGGATCGGTAGCTGTGCAGGGACAGCAACCTACTCCCATGGAGGTAGTTGATGAGGCCCCAGGTGGAGGACCTGCGGGAGGTCAAGAACCAACGCCCATGGACGTTGACCCAATCCCTCGAGTCACCATGCCATCCCAAGCTGACAGACCACCGGAAGTGTTCACAGCCGATGAGCTCGCCCAAGCTGAAAGCCAACCTGAAGACCTCGAACCGCGCATAGGCCACGAGCCTGCACAGATGTCACATGGGGAGTGGGACGAGCTCATCAACGACCCGAGGTGGAAATGTCAGAAGAGAAAAACAACCCCTATGGAGGAATTGACGGCACTCCCGGTGGACCCGGAAAGGGACTTAGAACTTTTCATCGGTTCTGAGTTACCTGAACCGTACCGGTCGAGGATGGAGCTTTTCTTAATGACCAACCTAGACGTGTTTGCCTGGTCCCACGAAGACATGACGGGGATCCCGTTGGAACATGCTTGCCACAGGCTTAACATAGATCCAACGAAGAGACCCGTACGCCAAAAGCGAAGAAAATATGGACCAGACAAGTACGCAGCTCTAACAGTTGAGGTGGAAAAGTTGTTAGACAACAAGCTCATCAAGGAGGCTTTGTGTCCGCAGTGGGTCGCGAACCCCGTCCTGGTGAAGAAACACAATGGGACGTGGCGACTCTGCATTGACTTCACGAACCTGAACAAAGCATGCCCGAAGGACAACTTCCCACTACCTCACATTGACCAGCTGGTGGACAGCACTGCAGGCCATGAAATGATGACATTCATGGATGCTTTTGCAGGCTATCATCAGATAGCTCTGCACCCGGAAGACCAGGAACACTCGGCGTTCTACACCAACAAGAACATGTACTGCTGGGAAAGAATGCCGTTCGGACTCATCAACGCCGGAGCTACTTACCAAAGATTGGTAAACAAAATGTTTGACCAACACATCGGCGAATCCATGGAGGTGTACGTGGACGACATAGTTGTCAAGAGTTTGAGAAAGGAGGACCACTTGGACCACCTGAAATAGACCTTCGACATACTGCGCCACTACAACATGAAGTTGAACCCCAAAAAGACCAGCTTCGGCTTACACTCTGGGAAGTTCCTGGGGTACCTAGTTAGCCAGCGGGGAATCGAGGTCAACCCGACACAGGTCCAATGCATAATTGAGTTGGGGATACCCGACTCCATCCAAAAAAATTCAAAGGCTGACAGGGTGCATGGCAGCCCTTAACAGATTCATCTCCAGGTCAGGCGACATAAATCGTCCATTTTTCGAGGCAATTAAAGCAAACACACGGAGGTACAAAGAGGCGGCCGAGGCCAACAAGCTCCACCTCAAAAACCACTTCGTCTGGCCAAATGAATGCCAACGAGCCTTCGAAGATATCAAAACATACCTGGCGGACACACAGATTCTGTCGAAGCCAATACCTGGAGAGAAGCTGTATCTGTACCTAGCCGCGTCGGAGGTGGCCATCAGCTCAGTCCTGGTCCGAGAAGAGGCGAAAACACACCTCCCAGTGTACTACGTGAGCCAAGTCTTACATGAAGCTGAGCTGCGGTACACCCCAACAGAGAAGCTGGCTTATGCACTGGTGATGAGTGTTAGAAAATTAAGGCCCTACTTCTTCGACCATCCTGTAGAGGTACTGACGACGTTCCCACTACGTCAGATACTACAGCGCCCATACACCGCCGGACGCCTGCTGAAATGGTCATTAGAGATCAGCCAATACGGTATAAACTACGCACCCCGAACTGCGATCAAGGGACAAGCACTCACCGACTTCATCGTCGAGCTAACTTTCCCACAAGATCCGATGAGGGGGCGTATAGCTCCGTGGCATCTCTACGTGGATGGATCATCAACTAGCATAGCAGCAGGCGCCGACGTAGTCCTGATCAGCCCCGACAGACAAGTCTTCACCTCTGTAATTCGGTTCGACTTTCGAGCAACCAACAACGAGGCGGAATATGAAGCATTAATAGCAGGACTTAGGCTATCATTAGCTGTGGGGGCAACCAATCTTCAAGTTTTCGGAGATTCCCAGCTAATAATATCCCAAGTCCGGGGGGAATTTGAGGCAAAAGACCAGCAAATGATGACCTACCAGAAGATAGTCGCGCACCTGATTTCGATGTTTACACAAGTTTACATCAACCAGATACCGCGGCTAGAAAATACACAAGCAGACGCCCTAGCTCGGCTAGCTACCAGCAACGGCGAAGCCGAGTTCACAGAGGTTGTAATCACCACACTGAAAAACCCCTCGACGTTCGACTACAAAGTAAATCAAACCTCGAGTGGGGGGCAGGAGGATAGTGAAGATAGTGAAGATTGGTGCACCCCAATCCGAAAATACTTAACTGACGGAGCAACCCCCGTAGACACCTGGGAAGCTAGCCGGATAGTAAAGCAAGCTGCCAGATATACGCTGCTGGATGGCCAACTCTATAAACGTGGATTCTCTCTACCCCTACTCAAATGCCTAACTAAGAAGCAGGGGTCCGAAGTGTTAGAAGAAATCCACGAAGGGATTTGTGGGAGTCACGCTGGGGGGCAAGCATTGGCATATAAAACGATCAAACAGGGCTACTACTGGCCCACTCTTCGCAAAGATGCCATCAGCTTCGCTCGAAGGTGCCGAAAGTGCCAACTTTTCGCACCTAACATCCACTCCCCAGCCAACCAGCTTAAGTCAGTTTTCAGCCCATGGCCTTTTGCGAAATGGGGTATCGACTTGATCGGCCCATTTCCACCTGGTAGAGGCGGTGTAAAGTTCGCTGTTGTAGCAGTGGACTACTACACTAAGTGGGCCGAGGCCGAAGCTCTCACAACCATAACCCAGGAAAGGATGATAGGCTTCATTTGGAAAAACCTGATCTGCAGGTTTGGACTCCCGCAGTCGGTCATCACTGATAATGGAAGGCAGTTCGACGGACAGAAGTTGAGGGACTTCTGCAGTTCATGGAACATCAAGAAGCACTACTCAACTCCATACCACCCCCAGTCGAACGGCCAAGTCGAGGCGGTAAACAAGATCTTGAAACACATATTAAAGCTCCGCCTCGAGGAAAAGAAAGGAAGCTGGGCAGACGAACTCCCGGAGGTCCTATGGTCTTACAGAACTTCCTATAGGGCCAGTACCGGGGAGACCCCGTTTGCCCTAACCTTCGGGACTGAAGCCGTGGTCCCGGTAGAGATCCAGAACAAGACTTGGAAGGTGGTGGGGTATGATGAAGAAAAGAATGATGAAGCCTTGGCAATAGAAAAAGATCTGATCGAAGAAACCAGAGCTTCATCAGAAATGAAAAACGCTACCTACAAGCGTAGAGCGGAAAAATATTACAACTCTCAGGTCCGAGACCGAAAGTTCAAGGTCGGCGACCTGGTGTTGAAAAAGAAATTGATGGCCCCACCAGGTGTATTTGGTTCAAATTGGGAAGGACCATTCCGGGTCACTGCAGCCTGGCCGAACGGTACCTATGATCTAGAAGACGCAGAAGGCAAAGCTTCGTCATACACCTGGAGCTCGGCACATCTAAGAAAGTTCTACCAATAGACTAGAATTCTGTAATAGACTAGTCAGAGGTTGACATCAAAAATGTAGATGGCAACCGATGTAAATTACGTAGCTATAAAAAGTCAGAGAAATTCAGAAAAATTCCCAAGTGTTTAGACCTGTGCAGCTCTTCAACCAGACGAGCTGCGCCAGGTCGCCCACTACACCAAGCCCAGCTCGCCCATGTGCCAAAAAAAAAAAAACCCGTGGTGCGCAAGGACCAAGGTCCCAAGCGTTGTAATTGAATAGCTCGAAGGCAAAGGCCAAAGTGCCCAAGGTCGCGAAGGTACCCTTCTTAAAGGGTTGCTAAGCACCTACTGCCACAAGTTAGAAAAATTCGCGAAAAAGACTAAAACGTCTAAGGCAAGGTTCATGAGACCCAATGGCCCAACGTGAATCAATCGAAGTGCAGTTCGCGGCCCTAAGTGGCATAAGACGAAGAATACGCACTCTAAAAACAGAGGTACAATTCGTAGTCGTAAGTGATGTAAAACGAACGATTCACTTCTCAAAGTAGAATAAGACGAACAATTATGTACCAGGAAAATAAACAAGAACGAGCTATTCTAAGAAATTATAACGTAAATGCGCAAAAACATAAATAAAAAGAGTTGGACAAAAAATGCTCGACTTATATTCAAAAGATACTTAAGAAATTTTCAAGTCCAAAATATACTTGAAAAAATCCTAAGTATGAGTAGCAGTGCTGGCCACAAAGGCCGACCAGCTGGCCATCTTTGAACTACAAAAAGCTCCTTCTGGGCGAGCTGCATGTGCCCGGCGAGCTATATCTACTTTTAGCTGAAATAAAAGACTACAAAAATAGAGCTCCTTCTAGGCGAGCTGCAGAGCCTGGCGACCTACTACAACTTGGAAAATAAAAACTAGCCTAGCAAAACAAGGAAAAAGCCTATGCATCTGGGGCAGCAGGAGGGGCGTCAGCAGGCACCTCGCTAGAACCAGGGGCGACCGGGTCAGACGGGAGAGCGAGCTCAGCCTCTGAAGTGATGTTGCCAGTAAGCCCAGTGGCATCGAACTCACTCAGGTTCAACACAGCATCCCCACAAGCTTCCTGGAGCTGTGCGACAGTGAGAGGGGCATGCTCCTCCCCGCCAGCGACCTCCCCCTCAACAACGTCTAGCTCCGGTACCTCGACCGTCTTGATAATTCGAAAACGTTCAGGCACAAAGTTGAGAGGAATGCCGAGCTCGGGGAGGTCGTCGACATCCAGCTCGGCACCATCGGGAAAGGGAACCCGGTCTAGGCAGGCCTTGAAATCGCTCACCACTGCATCCACCTCATCGTCGTTGTGAGCTCGCGCCCACCAGAGAGTCCTCAAGACCTCGGCGTAACATTGGACGCATCCTCTGTCAGAGACCTCAGCCTTCACGGCTGCCAGGTCCGGCGAGGAGGAGGCAACACTCCGCAGCTCGGTGATCTCGTTAGCTTTCGCCTCCAGTTCGCCCCTCAGCCTCTCGCAGTCGGCATTTGAGCTCTTCACTAGACCCCGCTGCAGTGCGAGGTCTTTCTTCGTGATTCCATGATCGCTGACCTCCTGGGCGAGCTGGGCGACGAACTCTTCTTCCTTGGCCCTTATCCTCGCCTCGGTCTCCTGCTCGAGCCGGGCGAGCCGGCGTTGGACGGTCTCGAGCTGCTGGAGGGCACTTTGCTCGGTGGCCAGCGATGCCTCAGCCCGTTCCTCGGCGAGCTGCGCCTGTTTCTTTGCTTTGTCAGCGGAGTCCGCCAACGCCAGCATCCGCTTATTCCTATCGGAGCGGCCCGCCTCCAACTCGGCAACCTGCTCGAGGGCTTTTTGATTGGCCAGCACCAATCTACTCGCGTAGTGGCCTGAGAGAAGCAGGTTCTCCCTCAGGTCCTGACTATTAATACCCGCCACCAACGGGGTCGTCCAATGCCTAGGCATCTCGCTCACAGCGTCCCGGGCTATGCCCGGAGGGAGATTCCGTATCGAAGTGAGAGAGCGAGATCGCTCAAAGGCATGCAGAGCCTCGTGGCGGTTCGGGAAGGCGATGGGGGCATAACTACGAAATCAAAACAGATGGAAAATGTTAGAAAAATAAAGTAATGATGGGCAAAGAAGGTCAGTTGGGCGAACTACTTACTGAATTCGCTCGGGATCCCAACCCAGCAGGGTGTCATCGGTAGCTTGAACCCCGAACGGAGATGGCGAAGAGGGCGAGCTACGAATGGGCGTGGCCGCTAGCGGGGCGGCAGATTGAGCAGATCCCCCCTGCCCCGACCTCGCCGAGGTCCTCTCGGCCCGGTCAGACTCTTCGTCAACCAGGCCGGTGAATCTTGTTCTTTTGAGAGCCGGGGGATCATCCTCGTCAGCTCGGGAGCCACCACCACCTTGGTTTCCCCTCTTTCCTCGGCCTCGCTCGGAGGGGCGGCAGCTCTTCCCCCACCTCGCCCGGCTCGGGCGACCTCCGAAGCCTTGGACTTTTCGGGAGCTTTCTCCTTCTAGGCTCCCGACCCACCTACCTCGCCCCTTTTGGAGGCGAGCTCCGCCTTCTTGCTCGCCTCCAGCGCGAGCACGGACGGCGGGGCTAGTCTGTTGGGGCGAGGTGGGCCCATCTCGAATCCCTCCTTCACAATCTTGTAGGCCTCGGGGACCTCGGCGATCGGGATAGCGACAAAGCTACCACCTGCACACAAAAATCACAAGAATCAGCACAATGAGCGAGCTACATCCCCTCATAGGCGAGCTGCAAAGAGTTAGACCTGGGAGCTCGGGACCTTGGATGTCAAGGTGGTGCGGTAGTGTGAGGAGCCCGACGAGCCGCAGGCAATGGTGCGCGCACAGGTGGGCGACCTGTCTGTCCTTCTCGCTCCTCAAACAGCAAATGGCGCGCACCACGTCGAACTGCTCCGACACTTTAGGCCTGCCCCGACTGGATTTGTGTCGCTTCGGAACTACAAAAGGAAAGGAAATTAGAATTAGTATATCTAATTCAACCCACGCACACCGAAATAAGCGACCTACTGCTGGCTTCCCCATATCCCTCTGGAGTGGGGATACGGTCACCTCGCCCATGATACGTGCTGGAGGCTCGCCAGTCACCTCCTATGAAGAAAAATTGTTTCTTCCAATCACGGATTTTATTGGGCAGGTCCCCCAGAAATTTCTCCCCCGGACGAGCCTTCAGGTAATAATATCCCGCACCGTCCTGCGCCCGTTTGGTCACGGCGAAAACCTCACCCAAATCCACCGAGGTCGTCGCGTTCTCATAACCCTCCAGCCCAAAAACGGACAGGGCGGCGAGAAGGTTGCTCCACGCGTTCGGTGTGAGTTGGGTGATGGCCAGATTATTGTCAGCTAGATATTGGCCAATAATCGGATGCAGCGGCAACGAAAGCCCGGCCCTCAAAACATCTACATTCAAGGCGGTCATCCCCTCAGGAGGTGCGTCAGCCCGCTCATCCTTCATTGGGGCGTACATGAAGATGTCCAGAGGGATGCGATACTCCCTGCGTATGACTGGCAGGTCGCATTCATCAATTAGGCTCACCACCTCGCCAGCCTTGAACTCGGAGGGGGCAACTTCTTCCAGGTCGGCGGGGTCGGGGCGAGGTACCCGATTTGGGCAGGGGAAGCTCGCCGCGTACTCGGCAATATACTCATTCCAGTCGAACGAGTGAACCGCCTGGGTGGGGACCTGGTACTCTACCAGCTGGGGTTCCGGGAAACCGATACGGCGGAACCATTCGAGAGTAACTTCCTCCAGGTCGCCACCCTCCTCACCGACCTCGGCACTACCCTCATAAACCTCCTCGGGTCCTTCATTGCCACTAGCAACTCTTTCCTCTTGGGCGACCTGGCCACCCTCTTCCCATATCTCGCGGTACACCAAACTGGAGGCTCCTTCCTCCGGATTGGGACGTAGCTCGCTGGGCAGTTCGCTACGTGGCTCGCCGGAGACCGGGCGAGCTACCGAGGTCGCCTCAGAGCTGGAGCCGATCTCCACATACGAAACCCGGGGTGGCTCATCCTCAGTCATTGGCCGTTTGTCAGGATTTCGGCCCGATAAGGTTCTACTTGAAGAGCGTGTCGACATGGTGTCAGAAAAGTTCAAAGGTCCCATAGTCCAAAATCCCACAGTTAAGAGTCAGGGAGATCTAAAGGTTCTCGGTGCAATCCACGGTCCAAAATACCGTAATTTCGAGGAAACAACAGAAAAATCAAATAAAAGGTAGGAGAGAAGGGGAGGGAAGATCGAATCCTACCTTGAAGAGCCTTCGAAAATCCATCGAGCACAAGAAAAATCGGTCGCCGGGAAAGCTCTGGAATTCGAAATGCAGAAAGTGAAGAAATGAGTTCACCTCACCCTATTTATAGACGTCGGGGCGAGGTGCAATATTCACAAAATACAAGGGCCTGTCTGCAAAAATTTAAAAGATGACATTATTGTGGGCGGGAACCGAGGTCTCAAAAGGAGTGCATGACCCCTGGATTCCCGCACCACATCGGCCAGAAGCAACCGCCTGGGTCAAGTTCGCCTGTCAACCCAACAATCACCCATAGGTAGCTCGCCATGTTTTAAGTTTTCCAGCTCGCTTGCACATTTGACAAAGTCATAGTGCATGCGAGCTGGGGGGCAAATGTTGATATGGCGAACTAACACTATCGACATGCGAGCAATTGCTCGCTTGCGAAGGGACTATTTAGCTACGCAGCTCGCCTAAGAGAGCTAACCCCTGTCATTACCCGAGCTCGCCCCGAGCTCGCCCCATGCACCATGCAGGCCTCGCCGAGCCCCATCATCATACAGCATCCGTAAGCCATGCAAGGCATTGGAGCTCGCCCCGTATCTCGCCCGAGCCACTGAAGTTTATCTCTGAGCTCGCCCATGAGCTCATCTGTTAGCCATTAGGACCCCGATGGCGCGCTCTTTTTCCCTCTGTCCGGTTTGTCCACAAGGGTGGTTTACGGCGAGGTTTTTAATGAGGCCCATCTAGTCTAAGGCATAGTAGTAGGACGAGGCACAACATAGGTAGCAGTGTAAGGGACCAGGACTAGGGTTATGGACCCTCGTCAACACCGGAAGCCACATAGGCTCGTAAGGTGCCGTCTCACACTCACACACCTATAAATAAGACCTCTCTTGTACTATTCACAGAATTCCTCACAAATTCTGAAAATATAATAAAACTCCCATCACAATATTTCTCTCTCTACTCTCCCTCCTCATATTACATCTAAGAACATAAAATCTTGGATTATTGTTTGATAGAATTAATATGTTGAAAAGCCACATAAACGAACACTGTTAATAACACATGATGTTCGTTCTTCGTGTTCTAGCTTCTGCTACGTCAGTTGGTATCTAGAGACCGGGGACGATGCCTCCACGCCGCCAACCTCCCTTCGACCATGTGGCTCAGGCGGATGCCCGACGTGACGCCGTCATGACTGAGTTGCAGCGTCAATTGGCCACTTTGGCGGCTAGAATGGAAGATCTCCACCTCCAGGTAACCACTGCCTTACCGGCTGTTCACGGCCCTTCTCCGCCGGGTGCTCGTCCGCCTGGTCATGGTCAGCGTGGGAGTCCACCGCCCCAACCATTTGTGCCTGATGTTGCTCCGTCTGATGAGGAAGACACTCTCTCTACTGTGAACCCCTTCGCACCACTGCCTCGTTCCCCTCGTGCCCGTCCGTTCGTGGTGGACCACCGTTGGGAGTCCGGTTTCAAACTCGAGATCCCAGAATTTTCCTGTTCGATTGACCCTTGTGAGTTTTTGGATTGGGTCACTATTGTTGAAGACATCTTGGATTTTAAGGAGGTCCCGGACGACAAACGCGTCGCCCTCGTCGCTACAAGATTTTGCGACCGTGCCGCTTCTTGGTGGATGCAGTTGAAGCAGGCCTGTCTCCGCCAACGAAAGCCCAAAATTACAGAATGGGCTAAATTCTGAAAACACCTTGAACGTGCTTTCCTCCCTTTCAACCATGAAACAACTCTGTATCAGCAGTTCCTCGCTTTAATGCAAGGAGCGTCGACTGTCGACGCATACACCCATGATTTCTACCGATTTCAATCACGTTTGGACCTGCCAGATTCACCTTCTCACCTGGTAGCACGGTATATTGGAGGCCTTAATCGTCCGATTCGGGAGATGCTGCTCCTGTTCTCGCCGGCGTCGATGGCGGAGGCGCACCGGCGCGCCATCGTGATAGAGCAACAGGTCGCCCGACACGCGCCGTCTTCGTGGCCATCGAACGGCCGCTTCGCCTGTTCCCACTCAGCCCAGCTGCACTCTATCGGTGGCCGCACCTCAGGTGCGAATTCGGTACCTGCCAACTTTCGCCCTAATTCCAGCGGAATAGTGGGAGGCCCAAATTCAGTAGTGGGCCGCATCTTGGGCCAGCTTCAAGCCTAAGCCCTCCTGATTTTTCTCAGCCCACTCAGCCTTCTTCTATGAGTCAGGGGTCTTCACCAGTCCGTTGTTTTGCTTGTGGCGAATTGGGTCATCGCCGAGCAGCCTGTCAACATACGCGTCGCAGTGAACTTATCATGGACGAGTGGGAAACATCCAATTTTGAGCAGCCTCCAATTTTTGATGAGGAACCGGACCCTTCTGTGCTCGAGGAGCTGGTTTTTGGGGATGTTGGCCCTCTACTTGTGATTCGTCGTTCCTTTTTATCCCCGAAAGGTACTCCTGGCTCTGAGTTACAGCGTAATCATATTTTTGAGTCTACGTGCACCATTGGGGGTAAAGTTTGTCGATATATTGTGGATTCGGGATCTTGTGAGAATGTTATTTCTGCTGATGTTGTGACTAAATTGAATTTGCCTACGGAATCACACCCTTTACCTTACACTTTGGCATGGATTCAGCGTGGTAGTTCTATTACGGTTGATAAACGTGTGCTTGTTCATTTTTCAATTGGTGCTAAGTATAAAGATATGGTTTGGTGTGATGTTGTGCCTATGGATGCTTGTCATTTGTTGTTGGGTCGTCCGTGGCAGTTTGACCGTTCTGTTGTGCATGATGGTCGCCTGAATACATATAGCTTTTTGTTTGAGGGATCCCGTATTGTGTTGCATTCTATTCCGCCTAGTCTGTCTGCTCAGGCAGAGTCGTTGTTACTTTCTCGGGCTGCATTTATGGTCGAGGTTCCCTCGGGGGTTTATGGTTTTACTTGTAGGAAGGGACTCTCCTTCTGTGATGGCCCCAGTGCATCCACGTATTCAGATTTTACTGGATGAGTTTGCCGATGTATTCCCTGCCGAGTTACCTCCAGGCTTACCACCTTTACGTGACATCCAGCACCACATTGACCTTGTTCCGGGTGTTTCGCTTCCGAACAGACCCCACTACAGTATGAGCCCGATAGAGCATGAGGAGTTGAGACGATAGGTGGAGGAGTTATTATCTCGTGGGAGTGTGCGTCAGAGCATTAGTCCTTGTGCTGTCCCCGCTTTGCTTATTCCTAA
Organism: Prunella vulgaris; assembly: GCA_026898435.1. Taxonomy (NCBI): domain Eukaryota; kingdom Viridiplantae; phylum Streptophyta; class Magnoliopsida; order Lamiales; family Lamiaceae; genus Prunella; species Prunella vulgaris. Next base: position 1,041,543 of record JAPKLY010000024.1, on the reverse strand, counting down.
GAAGGATACTTCTTAGAGGATGTGTGTTGATAGTCGGGCTATTAACAAGATTACTGTGCGTTATCGTTTTCCCATTCCACGGTTGGATGATTTATTGGATCAGTTGTGTGGTGCTGCTATCTTCAGTAAGTTGGATCTTCGTAGTAGGTACCATCAGATTCGTATTCGTCCTAGGGACGAGTGGAAGACTGCCTTCAAGACCTGTGAAGGCCTGTTTGAGTGGTTGGTGATGCCTTTTGGTCTTTCTAATGCGCCGAGCACTTTCATGCACATTATGAACCAGACCTTGCGACCGTTGATTGGCTCATGTGTAGTGGTGTGTTTTGATGACATATTGGTGTTCAGCCGTTCCCTCGATGCGCATATTGATCATCTCCGAGCTGTATTATCTATTTTACGTGAGGATTCAGTTTTATTCTTGGGGTATGTGATTTCATCTGATGGTATTCACGTAGATGACTCGAAGATTGCTGCTATTCGGGATTGGCCTCCTCCCACTACTGTGACTGAGGCACGTAGTTTTCATGGCCTTGCTTCATTTTATAGACGCTTCATCTCTCATTTCAGTTCGATTATGGCCCCAATGACTGATTGTATCGGGTCTAAGCCATTTCTGTGGACCCCTGAGGCAGACGCGGCTTTCTGTCTTATCAAGGAACGTCTGGTGTCGGCTCTTATTCTACTTCTGCCAGACTTTGACCAGCCCTTTGAGCTTTCATGCGATGCCTCGAAGGCTGGGATTGGTGCAGTTTTGAGTCAGAGGAGTCGCCCTGTTGCCTTTTTCAGTGAAAAACTTTCTGGACCTCGGAGCCGTTACAACACTTATGATGTGGAGTTTTATGTGGTGGTCCGTGCAGTTCGTCACTGGCGACATTATTTGTTTCATCGAGAGTTTATTTTATACTCAGATCACGAGGCCCTGAGTCACTTGGCATCAAAGGACACTCTGTCAGCCCGTCATGCTTCGTGGGTGGCTTTTCTGCAGCAGTTCACTTTTATCTTGAAGCATAGATCGGGGACTTCTAATCGTGTGGCCGATGCTCTGAGTCGTCGGTCCTTAGTGGTGTCGGATTTACGGATTTCTATTCCAGGTTTGGAGTTGTTGAGTGAGGCATATGGTGATGATCGTTTCTTTGCTCGTATTTTATCGAGCATTTCTGCTGGTGTTTGTTCTGATTTTGTGTTGGTTGATGGGTTTCTCTTCAAAGGTACTCGTCTTTGCATTCCCGATACAAGCCTCCGTTTGCGCCTTATTGCTGAGTTACATGGTGCGGGTCATATGGGCAGGGACAAGTCTATTGAGTTGGTTGCACGATCGTACTTTTGGCCATCACTTCGATGAGATGTCTCTCGTTTTGTATCTCGTTGTCACATTTGCCAGGTGTCCAAGGGCACGACCTCTAATGCTGGCCTGTATCGCCCCTTACCGATTCCTACTGCTCCGTGGGTGGCGATCAGTATGGCTTTTGTCTTGGGTTTACCTCGTACCCAGCGCGGGCATGATTCGATATTTGTGGTGGTGGATCGTTTCTCTAAAATGGTCCATTTTATCCCATGCCGCAAGACGGCGGATGCTTTGAAGGTGGCCACTCTGTTCTTTCGAGAGGTATATCGTTTGCATGGTCTTCCCTCTTCTATTGTATCTGATCGTGATTCCAGGTTTCTCAGTTTCTTCTGGCGGAGTTTATGGCGTTTGGCTAATACGCGTCTGGATTTCAGCAGTGCTTATCACCCTCAGACAGATGGTCAAACGGAGGTGGTGAATAGGTCGTTGGGCAACTTACTTCGTTGCCTTGTGGGGGAGAACTTGCGTACTTGGGATATTCAATTGAGTTAGGCTGAGTTTGCTCATAACTCGGTGGTGAACCGGAGCACGGGCTTTGCTCCTTTTCAGATTGTGTTTGCTACTGTTCCTCGTGGTCCGACTGACTTGATGGCTTTACCTTCGCCTATACGTGTTGATGTTCGTGCTGTGGATATGATTGAGGCTTTTCAGGCCACTTATCGAGCTACGTATGACTAGTTAGTAGCCTCGACTGCTACTTATAAGGGCGATGCGGACCGTTCGCGCCGTGTGTTAGAGTTTGAGCCCGGTGATTTTGTTTGGGATGTGTTAACTCGTGATCGATATCCCGCCCATGAGTACAACAAACTGTCGGCAAGGAAAATTTGGCCTTTGGAGGTTTTGGCAAAAATTAACCCCAATGCTTACCGCTTGAAGCTTCCTTTTCATATTCGCACTTCGGATGTCTTCAATGTGAAGCACTTGGTTCCTTACACGGGGGACAATGATGATTTGGAGGATCCTATGTTTGGTTCGAGGGCGAACCCTCTTTTGGTGGGGGAGAATGATGTGGCCACGTTATCACTTAATTATTTGGAGGTCCATGATCGAGTCTTCAAGCCCAAGAAGTAACGTGCTTGTTATTTATTTTCGTTTTAGCCTTTTAGTTAGGCCCATATCCTACTTATGTTATTGGGCCTTTGTCTTGGTATTTATTTCATTTCCAAGAACATTATTAGGGTTGTTGAATTTTGAGTATTGAATGAAATTGTGACGACACCTAGTATACGTAGTATCATGGTGTTCGTTCTTCGTGTTCTAGCTTCCGCTACGTCAGTCACTCACCTACTAAGCCATATTTTTTATATTTAAGAAACTTAAAGTTGATAATATTCAATTAAGTTGATAAATATAATTAAAAGACAAACACTTATATACAAATTTCTACGGATCTAAGATCCGTAGAAATATCCATTTTTTAAAATTCGAGGGTCTAAATCGGATCGAGTCGAATTTGAGTATTTTTTTCCAAAATTCGCGCAACTTGTGATTTCGCTCCCAGGTATGTTACAGTTAGGGGTGAGCATGGCTCGATTCGGTTCGGTAACCGAACCGAATAGTCAAAACCGAACTAACCGAATTAATAATTATAAGGAACCGAAACCGAACCATATTTATTAAAAACCGAAAAAACTGAAACCGAAAATTTTGGTTTGGTTTCGGTTTTATACCGAAATAACCAAAATATTTGTAAAAAAGACAATATTTAATATTATATATATATATATATTATGATTTGAAATGATAGATTTGATTATTAGAATTAAAAATTAAGATTTAAAAATATAGTATAATATTATATATATGTGTATATCAATATATATAGTCATATATACGTATGTATAGTATATAAAAATTAAATATTATATGTAATATATATAAGTATATATAGTAATATGAATATAATTATATTTCGGTTCGGTTTTCGGTTATACAATTTTTTTATCTTAAAAACCGAAACCGAAAACCAAAATCTTGAATATTTAAAACCAAAACCGAACCGAATACCAAATTAACCGAACCAAAATTTTATTTCGGTTCGGTTTGGTTCGGTTTTTCGATTTTAACCAAATAGTGCTCACCCCTAGTTACAGTTGGGGCAAATGCATGTTACTTTAAGGCAAAACGTGTGTTACAATCAGATTAAATGTTGTTTTCTACACATATTCATTTATTTTTGTAGAAGTAAATATTTTTCATGCAATGTAACACATGTATATGTTACATTGTATATGTAACAAATATTTATTCTTAATAAAAATACATTTTATCCTATAGTAACACATATATGTTCATATAATAACACAAATTGAGGAACAAATATGTGTTACAATTAGAGTAAATATGTATTACTGCAAATTTATGTTACAATTGGAGTAAATTTGTGTTACTGCAAATGTGTGTTACATCTAGAGTAAATGTGTGTTACTGCAAATGTATGTTACAATTAGAGTAAATGTGTGTTACTGTATGCACAAACATTTATTTATCCTTATAAAAATATATATTATATTTTATATAACATATATAAGGTATTAAATGATGTATTAAGTACATGAATAACATATTATCGACATAAATCAACAAAGAGAATAAAAAATAAATTAAGTAACACATATTTATACTTGCAGAAATACATATTTTCTTTATAGTTACTTGAAAAGTACAAAAAATTAATTTTTTAAGAGTTTGTAACACAGATTTTGCCTAATTGTAACACGTCTTTGCCCAAATTGTAACATACCTGGGAGCGAAAAAACATATTATTAAAATAAATCAACAAAGAGAATAAAAATAAATTAAGTAACACATATTTATACTTGCAGAAATACATATTTTCTTTATAGTTACTTGAATAGTACAAAAAATTAATTTTTTTAAGAATTTGTAACACAGATTTTGCCTAATTGTAACACATTTTTGCCCAAATTGTAGCATACCTGGGAGCGAAAAAACCTGGAACTACAAGTTGCGCGAATTTTGGAAAAAAAAGTTCAAATCTGACCCGACCCGATTTAAATCCGCGAATTTTTTTAAAATTGATATTTCTACGATAAAAATTTGCACACAAGTGTTGCTCTAATTAAAATTAGAATCTATTTATGTGCCACTCATCTACCAGATTTTCCTATTATTAAGCCATATTTTTTATATTTAAAGAAACTTACCTATCCCTAAATGACACTTAAAAAAATATTGGAAAAGCCAATTTTGTTTGATTCATTTATCGTGATTTGAAATTTTGAATTCTAAGAATATAAATTATCATCAAATTTTATTTTAATATACTTTTTTATTTAAAATTAAATATAATTTATTTGGCTTTATCCTTTAGGTTTTCAAAGAATTTTATTTGACCTTTTTTAAATATTAAAAAAAAAAAACTCCGTATATAGATTGATGAATTTTTAATTGAGTAAGAAAAATATTGGAATAGTAAATTTTATTGGAGTACTTCTTGAGATATGATTTTAAAATTCTGATATATATTATCATGAGAATTGATTTTAATATTCTTCGTCCATTTCAAATATAATTATATAATCTATTATATAATATAATTGGTAACTGAATTATCAATTGATTTTGTAAAAATGGAGAATGGATCCTCTGTTGGACAATAAAACCAGCAAATGGTGCTGGGAAGTAAAACGCTGGCGTATTATTAATATTTTTTTTTATTCTTCAGATTTTGACTAAGTCATAATTTTTATACCTACCGTGATAATGAGTTAAAAAGGAGAAATAGTTATTCATACGCTAGCGTTTTATTCCCCAATACCAATTGCTGATTTTATTGGCCAGCAGAGGATCCGTAATGAGGGTGCGAGTAATACATTATTTATTTATATATAAATTTGAAATGCATACCATTTATATCAGGTCAGTTCCTCCTAAAATACAGAGAACACGTGTTAATTTCATGGATTTATTAGGCTCAACGTGTCTCATCGTGCTTGCATTTAAATTAATTTAAAATACAAAATATTTATATATTGATATGAAAAAAATTCAAATGACAAAATATAATTATTTAAAATAATATTTAACATTAACCTAATAGTTTAGTTCTATATATCCGCAACTACATATAAATATATAATAATATGAACATAAATTATTATATATATATACACTTAATATTTAATTATTTATACATGACAAATTTAGAGGCAGATTCACTAGATAAAATCCATATTAAAAAATAATCATGACCGCTGATCGGGTCTAAATCACCGTAAATGGGTCGGATTCAAATGTAGATCCAGATTTAAAACGACCCATTAATGCAACTACTGTTAGGACGTGTTCTCAATTAATTTTTTTTTTTTGTCACACATGTGTTTGTAGTAGCTAAAAGGTAATTAATTATTCTAACCGTATAAATTATGTGCGCTAATTTTTTAGTTCTTACTGAGCTATATTGAACAACAAATATAATGAAATAATCATATAAATAAAATAGGATAAATCCTAAGGAAATTTGATTCATCTCTCACGATTTAAACTTTTGAACTGTAGTATATAAATTATTATCAGATTTAATTTTAATATAATTCTTTGATTTAAAAATCAAATCTAACTTATTTACATTATCTTTAGGTTATTAAGAAATATAAATTTTATCTTTTAATTTTGATACAAATATGTTTGTAGTAAATAAATAGTAATATCTGTGGAAGAGGTAGCGGTAGCCCAACCCAAGTTACGAGACAACTGTAGTCCAAGTTAGGAGGCAGCTGTAAACCTAGTTACGAGGCAGTAAATCTAGTTACGAGACAGACGAGATAGTGATATACATATCTGAAACAAAAATGTTCACCTCTAGTTACAAGGCAGCGGTGGAAGAAATAGCGGTAGCCCTAGTTATGAGGCAGCGGTGGAAGAGATAGAGGCAGCGAATTGAATCAATATGATGTATGAAACAAAAGTGTTCACCCCTAGATTTTATTTTTTTGGAAATAAAAAAGCGTAAAAATATTTATTGTAGGTGGTGTAGGTGACAGGTGTGGTGAGAGATTGAGAGTTGAGGGAGCAAGTGTGGTTATAATTAAAATCATTAATTAGAGTTAATAATATTCAATTAAAATTAATAAATTTAATTAATTAAAGATAGAATCTTTTGCCCCATTCGTGCCACCTAGATTCCGATTATTAAGTCCCAACTATATTCCAATTATTAAATTATATTGTTGAGATTTGAGAAAATTATGGATGAATGACACGTTTCGATGAATTTCTGCATAGAGTCGACAGATAGATAGAATTTTTCACAAATTTTTAAAAATTTACTGGAAAAGCAAATTTTGTAAGATTAGTTCCCGTGATTGGAATTTTTGGATTCTAGTATAATTATCATTAGATTTGATTTAATATACTTTCTAAATTTGGAAATTAAATATAATATATTTGGCCTTATCCTTTTGGTTATTAAGAATTAAAAAAAAATCAACTTGGTTACACATGCGTTGGTAGTAAGTAAAAATTAATTATTCTAATTGTATAATTATGTAAGCTAATTTTTTAGTTCCTGTAAAACTATATTGAATAACAAATATAATGAAATAATCATATAAATATATAGGATAATGAAATTTAAAACTTTGGATGATTTTTTTTCTATGGATCTAATATGTATTTGAGGGGGCCCCACGATTACCAATTAATGTATCTCGAAATTTCAGACTACATTTTAATTGACATGTCTCCTTCATTTAGTATATGATCTTTTCTTAATTTGTTTAAAAAAACAATAAAAGTTAATAATATTCAATTAAATTAAGATAAATGTAATTGAAGTTCTACTTATTAATCTTATGGTGGTGCCTACTAGATTCCAATGATTAAGTGATACGTCTTGAAAAATCTCTGTATACAGATTGATAGGATTTCTCACAAAAATTTTAAAAAAATTTGAGAAAGCAAATAATGTTGGAGTACTTCTCGTGATTTGAATTTTTAAATTCTAGTATACATTATCATCAGATTTGATTTTAAAATACTCAATTTAAATGAATATTATTCGAGCAGATTGAATCGAATACCCGATACCTGAAATAAAAATGTCCATCCCTAGCTCCGAGCCCGGGGCGGTGGAAGGTATGAATAGCTTATAAATCAATGGAAAAATCACATACTAATTGAATATTTCAATTATTTAATACCCAATATCATAATTTTAAATATAAATCCACAGATCTGATACTCAAAATTATAAAATACTCAATCCAAATTAATATTATTCGAGCTGATTGAATCGAATACCTGATACCTAAAATAAAAATGTCCACCCCTAGCTCCGAGCCCGATAATCATATACTAATTGAATATTTCATTTACTTAATACACAATACCATAATTTTAAATCTAAATCCGGAGATTTGATACTCAAAATTTTAAAATACTCAATCCAAATGAATATTATTCGAGCGGATTGAATTAAATACCCGATACCTGTAATAAAAATTTCCAGCCCTAGCTCCGAGCTCGGGTGGTGGAAGGTATGAATAGTTTATATATATCAATGAAAAAATCACATACTAATTGAATATTTCAATCGGTGATCAGATACTCGAATATTATCCGAGCGGATTGAATCGAATACCTGATACCATAAAAAAAATGCCCACCCCTAGCTCCGAGTTCGGTGACGGTGGAAGGTATTAATAGTTTATATATCTATCAATGGAAAAGTCACATACTAATTGAATATTTCAAATACTATTTAATACCCAATATCATAACTTTAAATCTAAATCTGAAGATGGATACTCAAAATCTTAAAATACTCAATATAGATGAATATTATTTGAGAGGATTGAATCTGATATCTGAAACAAAAGTGCCCACTCCTAGTTACGAGGCAACGGTGACAGATTGAATCAAATACTTGAAATCTAAAACAAAGATACCCACCCTAATTACGAGGCAGCGGTGGCAAATTGAATCAACAAACAAAAATGTCCACCCCTATGTTATTTGAAAACCAAGTCTGTGGAAAGGTAATTTGGTATGGAGATTTGAGGATTGTTTCAGTTTTGGTGGTAGTCATTGTGCATTTCAACATTTCAAAAGATAGTCAAAGTATGAGTTGCATCACAACAAATGCTTGAATTATGTAACACTCCCTTCCTTTTCAGTATACATGACTCACATGAAATTTATTTCTAATTGAATATTTTAATTATTTAATATTCAATATTATAATTTTAAATCTAAATTCGGAGATTTGATACTTAAAATTTTAAAATACTCAATCCAAATGAATATTATTCGAGCAAATTAAATTGAATATCCATACCTGAAATAAAAATGCCCACCATAACTCCGAGCCCCGAAACGATGAAAGATATGAATAATTTATATATATTAATGGAAAAAAACATACTAATTGAATATGTCACTTACTTAATACTCAATGCCATAACTTTAAATCTAAATCCAGAGGTCTAATACTCAAAATCTTAAAATATTCAATCCAAATGAGAATTATTCGAGCCGATTGATTGAATATTTGATACTGAAATAAAAATGTCTACCCCTAATTTCGAGTTCGGAACGGTGGAAGGTATAAATAATATATATATATATATATATCAATAATAAAATCATATATTAATTAAATATTTCAATTATTTAATATCTAATATTATAATTTAAACCTAAATCCGAAAATCTAATACTCAAAATTTTAAAATACTCAATTTAAAATATTCTAACCGATTGAATCGAATACCTGCAATGAAATGCCCCTCCCTAACTGAGTCTGGCAGCGGCGAAAGATACCATATAAATCGCGTTAGAGGTCAATTTAAAAAAAAGAAAAAAGAAAAAAAAGAGCAAGGCTTCGCAGCCGTTCTCTCTCCACTGCTCAACCGCTGAAGCTCCATCGGTGCTCTTCTTCTCTTCTCTGGTTTCTGCTCTGTTTCTATTGCTTCACTGAAATGGAGTTCACGCCTTTTTCTTGCATTAGTATGATGTTGGTATTTGCATATTTTTCGAATCTGCGATTCACCGGTTTTGGTGAATTTAATTGCTGAATAATCCTGAAATTGAAGTTATTTGGTCTATTATGTTGACGAAATTGGTTTAATTCCCCAGTAAGTAGCTGAAACAGTTTAGTTACAATTGGAATCACTCCTCTCATCTTTGCTCTTTACTTTGATATGCTGCAGTTTGGCATAATTGCGTTGCGGTTAAGCCGATTTGAAGCCTTTTCAGATTTAACTACTCGGAATTCGCTTTGGGACAGAAGAGACCAAGTCTGTGGAAAGGTAATTTGGTTTGGAGATTTGAGGATTGCTTCTGTTCTGGTGGTAGTCATTCTGCATTTCAATCTTTCAAAAGATAGTCAAAGTATGAGTTGCATCACAAATGCTTGAATCATGTAACACTCCTTATTTGACAATCCTAACATTCTGATGTAGAGATTTTATGTTTTGGACTGTTTGGAGCTTGTGCTAATCAAGGTTACTTGTTTTTCATAATCAGATTTGAAGCTACTTTTGTGCAGTTTAAATCATGGATAGTTTTTCTTGTTGACAAATGAATTAGAATGCATATTTCTTTGATAGTGAGAGATAGCAACAAGAAATGCAGTTCTCATGTATTAGAAATAGTGTAAAGACATTATCTGCATCAGGTATCAGATTTTGGAAGCTTGCTTTTAGTGATATGTATATATGGGCAATATTTCAGCAGATTGTTATTCTTTTTTCCAATATTACAGCAGATTTAGTCTCTGCTTACTTACGTATGTTTTATCTGTGTCAATTTTCTTTGCAGCTTCTTAGTTCTGCCTAAAAATCTCCAAAGTTCTGAGGTTTGCTTCATATCTGTTTTCATTGCATTAATTGCTTAGTGGGAGATAAGTTTTATCCCAAACTATGTTAGCTGCAGGTCTCAAGTCTTTAAGGGACTGTAGGATTGATACGGTGGCTGGCTTGGATAGGTCTGAAGCATAACCTTGGTGAATATGATGCTAAGGGGGGAATATTTACTAGGTGTAGCATCTGTAGAAAAGTTCAAGACTGTAGTTCAAGTGCTTCAGACATTCTCTGACATTAGTTTTGTGTATTGAGTGCCAGTGTGGTATTCTAGTTAGATGGAGTACCCATTTTCTAGTTCAGAAAAGGGTAATGACCATTCACTCTTACCAAAGGGTGGGATGGAGGTTATGACTGCTGGGTCGACAAGCTCAAACTTTGAGGACTCCTTTGTTAATGTTGCAGAACTGATGAGCTTTGATACATATGCTGGATGGTTCAACTGCCCCAGTACTTTGGCTGATCAGATGTTTTTGTCCTTTGCCTCGTCTCCTCTCACTGCGACATCCCCAAATCTCTTAGCTGCTGATGGATCGAACTTCGCACAACAACATAATTCAGGGATTTCCATGGTGGACAATGGCATTGTTGGAAGTTCATTCATTAATGGAGATAAAGTGATGTTTAATCATGTGGACAGCCCATTGGCTTTTTCAATGAGTTCTGCGAACGATGGATTTAATTTGTATCAGAATGATAGGATCTCAAGACTTAATTTAATAGGTGATGTAGGGAATGATGTGATCCCGAGGCCTCCTCCACTGTCACTCTCTGAGAGAATGCTCAGAGCATTGAATTTATTTAAAGAATGGTCTGGAGGGGGTATTTTAGCCCAAGTGTGGGTTCCAGTGAAGAATGGTGATGAGTACATCTTAAGTACTTGTGAACAACCATATTTACTTGACCAAACACTTTCGGGATATCGTGAAGTATCTAGATTATTTACTTTTTCTGCAGAATCAAAACCAGGTTCTATACCAGGGCTTCCTGGTCGTGTATTTGCTTCAAGGATTCCAGAGTGGACCTCAAATGTGATGTATTACAATAAGGCTGAGTACCTACGGGTACAGTATGCTGTTGATCATGAAGTTCGAGGATGTATTGCTATACCTGTGATCGAGGATGAGTCGCTTGACAAGCCTTGTTGTGCTGTTCTAGAACTTGTTACCATGAAGGAAAAATCCGACTTTGACCTGGAGATGGAAAATGTGTGTCGTGCACTGCAGGTTAGTTTACTAAATATTTGGCATTCTTATGCTAACTCACTGTACTCAGAATTGTTTATTTTCATTTCATTTGTACCGTTTACTCTCAAGGCAGGGGTTTAGTACCAACTTTTTAAGGTCTTTCTAAGCAGGGATGATAATCTTGCAGCCTCTACTTTTTTAGGGCAAAAGTATAAGAAGTTACACCCAAACTCTCATCTAAACTTAATGGCAATCCAGAGTGGACCACTTGAGCATATTTGAATGAATGTAATTTAAAGAATATGTTCATTGTGAGAGTGCTCTACATTATACATTCTTTGCAAAAAGTTCTACACTTATTCTGTAATTCTGTACTCTTAGGGTAATTAGTATACGACCAGAAACTTCTGTGTGGTTGCCATCAAAGCCATCAGGTGATTTTGTTTGTAAAACTTATCTGTGCTTCTTTATTACTTGGCTGTAGAGAGGTTGGGACTTGCATATTGTAATGGTCATGGCTCGTATCTGGCACATGACCTTATCATATTTTTTTTAATTGTGAATCAATTTTTTCAGGCTGTGAAATTAAGTAGTACTGCACCCCCAAGGCTCCATTCTCAGGTTTCCGTCAAACTTTTGATCTAATCATCATTAACCATTCTGATTATTTCATTCCATGGTCTTGAGGACTAACTCGTTGACCAAAATTTAACTTGCAGAGTCTCTCCGAAAATCAAAAAGCAGCTTTAGCTGAGATTACTGATGTTTTACGTGCGGTTTGCCATGCACATCGATTGCCTCTTGCATTGGCATGGATTCCATGTAGTTACAATGTGGGTCCCGGTGAAGGAACCATGAAAACACACCCTATTGGTTTCAATAGGAATGCAAATGAGAAACGTGTGCTCTGCATCAGCGATAGTGCCTGTTATGTGAATGACAATGATACAAAGGGCTTTGTGCGTGCTTGTATAGAACATTATCTTGAGGAAGGACAAGGTATTGCTGGGAAAGCTCTTCAATCAAATCACCCTTTCTTCTATCCTGATGTGAAGGAATACCATATAGGGGAGTATCCACTTGTTCATCATGCCCGCAAATTTGGCCTAAATGCTGCTGTTGCGATCAGGTTAAGAAGTACTTATACTGGTGACCATGACTATATATTAGAGTTCTTTCTTCCTGTCAATATGAAAGGAAGTACAGAACAGCAACTCTTGCTTAATAACCTATCCAGTACCATGCAGAGGATCTGTAAGAGCTTGAGGACAGTATCAGATACTGAATTGAATGTGATGGAAGGTTCCGGAGTTAAATTACATGATACGGAAATGGGAAATGTAACACCAGCTTCATTACCAAGGAGGAGTTCTGAACATTCATTTACTAGTGGAAATTTGAGCACTGTTAATGCCACACCTCAAAATGTATCTAAATCAACCACCAGTGGAGTAGAAGCTGATGGTACTAAGGAGCAGGTATTGTTGTGTTTAGATAGTTAAACAACATACTTTAGCATTATACTGAAGAATTAGATAATGCTAAGCCTTTTTCTATCTTTTGGATATGTTATTTCGTCTCCGGTGACTTTTTATTTTACTCATTTCTTTCGTTGCTTACAACTGTAGCTCTGAGAGCCTCTTTTAATTGTTGTAGAATGTGGCTGGGTCGAAGAAACAGATGGAGAAGAAGCGAAGTACAGCTGAAAAGCATGTCAGTTTAAGTGTTATTCAGCAATATTTCTCCGGAAGCCTTAAAGATGCTGCAAAAAGTATTGGTGGTGAGTCATATTACACGTTACGCAAGTGTGGTCACATTCATTATTTCATGTCACATGCACAGTCCTGCACATACCATGTTTGTGCGTGTGTGTATTTCCAATAGAAAAAAAAGGGGTAATGGGCCATCTTAAATACGAAAACTTGTTATTTCTTTTTTTTAGTTTGCCCGACTACTCTCAAAAGGATATGCAGACAACATGGCATCTCAAGATGGCCTTCTCGCAAAATAAATAAAGTAAACCGTTCTTTGAAGAAAATACAAAGTGTGCTCGACTCTGTTCAAGGGGTGGAAGGAGGGTTGAAGCTTAATACATCCATGGGGGCACTTATGGCTGCTCGGCCTATCATCCAAGAATATGAGACTATAAAAGCAGCTGTTCAGTCTGATCATAATCAGGTGATTGGAGACTCTGCACCTGCACTTTCTGGTATGGACATCGAAACCACCATTGTGAAAATGGAAGAACAATGCCTCCTATTAAATAGAAGCAAAGTGATAGGAGAGCAAGACCCTCGTCCTTTTTATCTGCAAAGTTCACAACCTCTCCATATAAACAACATCGTGCCTTCGACATTTATTCCAAGTGCTCCACCAAGATCTTTACTTTCCCAAGAAATATCGAACGAATGGATATTCGCTAATCAATCTCATTTTGTCTCTCAAAATTCAGCAGCTGGCGATGAGATAGATACCACATTAAGAGATGATAATATCATCGAGCATAACCAACTCACTCCCTCGGTCATGACAGACTCATCCGACGGATCTGGGTCGATGATGAATGATTGTTCATCAAACTCTAGAAGTGACGGAAAGGGGCAGGAGCAGAATCGTAAAAGTGAGATGTGCTTTGGTGATAGTGGGTCAACAATGCTAGTCAAGGCCACTTATAAAGAGGATACAGTTAGATTTAAATTTGAGACTTGTGGTGGGTATGTTCAACTGTATGAAGAAATAGCAAAAAGATTCAAACTGCAGATGGGACAGTTTCAGCTCAAGTATTTAGACGACGAAGAGGAATGGGTGATGTTGGTAAGTGATTCTGATTTTCGAGAATGTGTCGAGATATTGGATTTTGTTGGCACTCGGAATGTGAAGTTCCTCGTTCGTGATGTGCCAAGTGCGATAGGAAGCTCAGGCGGAAGCAACTGCTTTCTGGGAGAAGGTTCTTGATACTCTGTAATTACTTCTCCATCCCCATGTAAAACATCTTGTTTACCTGATCATAAATTATCACCAGCTGAATCATGAAATACAAGAAGATGACTTGTGAGAGAAGTAAATGGTGTTGTTTCTGCATGTTTGAAGAAGTATGAAGATTTTGGCTTTTGCAAGAGGAATGAAGGAGGGATCTAGATGTACAGAATGTTTCAATACTTTGTAGGAATGTCTTAGAATGTATGATCACTTGTATAAATTTTCACTTCAATAAATGTTGTATTTCATAGTGTATAAATAATGCAGTCCATTTACATTATCCTGAAATTTTGTTCATGTTCTCTCGACACGTCCAATGTGATTGAGTGTTCATTTGATAAAAGATAATGTAGTCAAAATTAAGAAAACTGAATATTTTTTTTAGGAAATTTACATATTGATTAAAAAAAGTGATTATATTTACAAATTAGTCACAGTATTTGCACATAATTATATATATATATATATATTTTTTTTTGCATAGAAATATATTTTCTTAATCAGTTTGTAATTAATATCAATTTTGTGAACTCGAATTTATATAAATTTATGTTACTGATCTAATTGAGTAGTAATTTTGTAGAATTTGTCAGTAGTATGAAATTTATATTGCAAGATGTAGTTATTGTTATTATCACACTTACTTATTGATACCATAGTGTAAAATGTATATGGTATTAATAAGTACAATTAATAGTATCGATAAATATATTTTATGGCATAAGTTTCATGCTATAAAATTTATTAAAAAAATTGTAGATCAAATTTGTACACTCGTTCGGTAGAAACTTGGAATTGAGAAAGACACATATTAAAAAAAGTTAAAAAAAAATATTTTGATGAGTAATTTAGTATAATTTTATGTAAAAAATAAAAATGTTAGTTATAATGTGTGGGTAAAAATAAAAGAATTAATATTATTTTATAAAAATATATAATATTATAAAAAAATGTTATGAAATAAATTTTTTCTTTTTCACTGTGAAAGTTTTATTGAACGTCCCAACAGGTTCAGATAATATAAAAGTAGAGTAGTCAAAGATATACTTTTCGTTCAATATTTGAAGGGCGTCTTTTGAATTTGCTCCAATCAAAATTGCTGATTGATCAATTCAGGCCAGGGGAAGCAAGAACTAAATTCGGAATATCGCCCAGAAATTTCCGAAATTCATTCAGAGAAACTGCTGTCGCCATACCAGTAGTACAAAACCCTCTTTCTTCCAATTTCTCCATATTATGCTCTTGTCTTTACTACGCATTGAATGATGTCGAAGCCACTTCACTAATCGGGGCTTATTTACTATTCCTTACAAATGCAGTGTTCTGCCTTTTTCTCAGTGATTTTTGGTTCATGATATGGTTTTTCTTAATGGTCTTATGAGAAATCGGAAGAGTGTAATTCTCACATGTTCTTGCTATGAACACTTAGAGCATTTTTATGATCCCTTTTGTGCCTTTTAATTTTCAGGCTTATATATGTTCAGAAGAGTGTTCACTTTATTTGTTATTGAATTATGCCGTAGCAGAAATTATTGTGTGAACAATAAGAGAGATAAGATTAGCAGTAGAATTGATGGTTTTCTTCTATTAGTGTTGCAGATTGTGATTATCAACATTAGTCTCTATGTGTGCATGTTAGTTAGTTTGATTTCTAAATGGTGAAGATGAAAGTATTTTCTCTAGTTTACGAAACGGGTGTTACTGATTGAATCAATATACTGAGGCATATGTTTTTTATTAGTCCATTGTTTCTCTTTTCTGCCTTCAAGATTTCCATGCATTAGGAAAGTTTGATCTTGATCTTCTGTGGAATACTTCCTTGCAAGAAATATTATTTCCTTCCTATGTTGGATTATTGTTGATATTTTCTTAAATGTAATCATGTTTTTAAGAATTTCAGTATGAATGGTTCATGTGTTACATTTTCTTTTAGTGGATGTGGAAGATGCAGAGAATGGTGGTATTGTAATGATGGAAGCATCAGTATCTGGCGAAGCTGACAGAGATTCAGAACCTTATGTTGGAATGGTTTTTGAATCAGAAGCTGCTGCTAGAGCATACTACAACGGTTATGCTGGTCGGTTAGGTTTTTCTACTCGCAATTTATCGTCTCGTAAATCAGACTGTGATGGCTCGATTATATCACGTGGGCTGGGTTGTAGAAATATTCTTAACATTCAAAAGTCAGGCAATATCTTGAATGAAGGGGGAGAAAAACGGAGGGATGGTTGTACTGCAATGCTCTTAGTGAAGAAAGAAAATGAAGGGAGGTGGGTTGTTCAGAAGTTTGTGAGAGACCACAATCATCCTCTGGTAGTTTCGTTAACAAAGAGACGCCCTTCTTTTGTGAGTAATAATTTTGCAAATTCTCTTGAGCATTCATGATTTCCTGTTTCCCCACATTCTGTTCTGCCCCAGGTTAATATCATTGCCCTGTCAATAAATTGTACTTGTTGCATTTGTTGAATTTGGTGTTTGTCCTTTCCTCGAATTATTACACCTCTAATGGCTGTGGATTTGTCTATTTTTGGGTTGTTATTAGAGCATGAGCTGGTCTATAGAAAATATTATATTTTTCTGTTAATTTATCTTTTCTTTTAGTAGGACAAGCTGTCAAAGAAGTTACTATGAATGACAAATGTAGCTATAAGCCAACTTCTCTTTGTGAGACTGTGCAAACCAGATGTAAATGAAAAAAATCACTTGCAGGAAGCATGAGATCAATACAGCCTAATCATTTACTGAAATAACTTGCCTCAGATTTCGAATTAAAGTGTATGATACAATTTCAAATACTTTTTTTCAATAATTTTAACAGAAAAAATGTAAGATTAACAAGGAAGAATGTTAATGACTGTCTTTTGTGATGAATGCACCCATTTTCTAATCAAGTTTTATTTCTATAATGAAGTTTAGAAACTTGGGTTATTTTGTTTGTTTGGTGTTCTTCCACTTGTTTCAAAGGAGGATAATAAAGGGAATTGGCATTTGCATTGTCTTGCTGCTGAAGTTGTTATCGGCATTTTTTGCTTTTTTTTTATATCTATATATGATGGGGTACTCTTGAGTGTCAATCAGATATTTGTTTTCTTTTGTATAATTGTATTTCACATTTTCAAACAGTAGCATGTTTGAGTAAAAATTGGGAAAATCTGCATATTTGAGTAAAGTAAGAATGTTGAATTACTACATCAAAAACAATTCTTTATTGTTTGAGCCTTTTTCGCCTGTTGCAATTTGCTTAAGTTTAGTCACCGAAAGTTGTTTTGTGGATTGTTTTTCTATTCAAGAATCACTTATGTTTTCAATTGTTCAATTATTGTAGGATGAGAAAGACAAAAGGATTCAAGAATTAACAGCTGAACTACGGGTAAAGAAACGACTAAGTGCAGCATATAGAGAACAGCTACTTTTTCTCATGAAAGATGTTGAAACTCACAATGACCATCTAACATCAAAAGTTCAAACCGTGCGCAACAATCTAAAGGAACTTGAAGCAAGAATGCAGGAGCTTTCAAATCACAAGAAACCAAGTTTATAGGGTGAGATTATGCTTAACATTCTGTCTGGATGACTGAACTTTGCTCAGATTGTATTTTAGTTACCAAGTATGGTATTATTCCGATTAGTTTCACGTCTTCAAAATGGTCTGACAATGACATTTTTCTCTTGGAAGTCTTATTGATTGTTACTGCTGACAAGTGACAAAATAGATCATATTTAAAGAAAGAGAGCATGTGTTCTCTCTCATGATAACTGGTGCCTAACTATGCTGCTTTATTCCGTTTATGCATGATGCACAGGTATGTATGATTGCACACAATGTGTGATATTTGTTGCTTGATTTGGGATGAATGTACTAATCACTGAGACCAAGAGTGATGTCGAATTATTGTCTCTTGGACGACGACGAAGATGCTGAAAAAGTAGCTGTTTTTCTGTTCTCTTATATGGGTTTCGAGTGTTACTCTTTGGAGTCTGTTTTCAGTCGCAATGTTTATCTATTTCTACGTCCTGAAGTGCCTTCTGAATTGCTATAGACATCATCTAGCAGATTTTTGACTAGTAATTTCAGTCTCAATGTGTATGATCGAATCATCATTTGTCCGATAAAAAAAAAAATCGCATATCAATTTGGCTGGAGATAGTATAATTAGTATAATTATCAAGCATATATTTTTATAATAATAAATAATATATATGAATAAAAGTGATAGTAATTATACATAATATTGATACGAGTTTATATGAACTCGAATTCACAAAAATACCTATTTTATTATTATTATTTTCATGAAATTTTTTGTTAAAAAGTAAGTATAAATTAGAATATTCAAAGGTTGTGTTTGGATTGAGCAATTTTGGGCATAAATTTTTTAAATATACTCCTTCTATCCATCAAATTATTTTTCACTTTTCTTTTTGTTTGTCTATAATTTTTTTTTTTTATTTGGAAACAATCTACACTCACAAGTAAAAATTTGGGCCCCACAATACCTCTACTGTTTTTTTATTTTATATATTATTTTAATATAATATTATTTTTTATTAAATCTCGTATCACTTCACAAATGAGAAAAAAATTGGTGGAGGGAGGGAGTGCCATCTAAACTCATTATATTGGTTTTGAGTAAAATATAGTGCTGGGCCTAGCCATTTTCGTGGGCTAGATTGGGGCAACTCGTTTTCTGTTAAAACTTATTGAATGGTAATTCAATTCAGTCATATTGGTCATAATAATTAAAAAAAATATAAATCGAACAACAAGAATTATATATAAAACACATATTGATGGCCCCATGGATCTACCCCAACATGTATAATTTATAAACTAGTTAGTCTACGTTATATTATTGGTCAGTATCACATAATTAATACATTATTATTATATAAAAGAAATATTTGAAAATATAAACCCAAAATTGTTTCAAATTTTGTGTAGTTACTAAGTGAGTCATGTAAGATAAAGAGTTTATTAAATAACAAAAATATTATCACTTAAAAAAATTGGTGATAGATTTATAATAAAATTTGACAATATTTTAAAAAAAAAATGATAATTATTCTTAATAAAATGATTATCAATTTTTATTAAAATTTCATCCTTTTTAAAAGTGATAAATTTTTAATTAATAAATAATGCATTTTATATTATTCCCACGTAACCTCACACAATACCTACTCACAAAATTAATAAATTTCTAGCTTTGCAAGTCAATTTTATCTTCCTAGCATCTTGTCTAGTTGATAAGTAATTTAGGTTTAAATTCAATGATACTCCTATTTGATAAGTCAATTTTACTCACTAAATTAATAAATTTCTAGCTTTGGAGGAATAATGAACGTATTCTATAACAAAAGAAGTTAAATTTTGAGGCTGATCAAACTATTATGTATTTGTTTTGAGGGTATTTCTTATATCTTTTTTGAGCTATATAATTCTTTTTTCTGGTAAAAAAAAAAAAAAAAATTTTTTGAGTGAGATAATATAATATTAAATAAGCCCTGAGATTAATTCACATTAAATATATTTTTGTACTAACGCACTAATTCAACTTGATTATTTTTTACTATTTAAAATTTTTAATTTATTTAACATAGAGATGGTTTAAAAAGCACTTTTAAAAAAGTGAAATATGGGATACTTTGAAGCAAAAATTACTCCCTGAACTTGCGATCAAATATAAGTGGTTAATAGATGGGAATGATAAATGCCTTTAAATTGAACAACTGGTGAGTTTTTTTCTTTTTCTTTTAAAGAAAGATAGCGTTTTTTTTTTTTTTTTTTTCTGTTCGTATCAGTGTTTAGAGAAATTATAATAACATAACTATTTCACTTAATATCAATTTTCTTGTAATAAATCACTTTTTTGAAATTTTAGCAATGAAACTAACCAAAAATTTAGATATAATTTGTTTAGTGTAAAACATTTAGAAATTATTAAAAATTAATTAAAAATATTGTCAGCGAATCAATACATTTTTTTCTTTTTTAGATGTCTGATTTGTATAATTTAGATAGCAAAATATACTTACTCCCTCCATCTCATACTTATTTCATATATAATTGCTACTTATCAAAATTATCTCTCTTAGTTCAATATTTATATTTTATATTATTAATTTATATATTTAATTAATTATACTCAATTTAGGAGAGAGAGAGAGAGAGAGAGAGAGAGAGAGAGAGAGAGAGAGAGAGTATTAGTTGCACATTTGGTTGATTAAGAGAGGTAGAGGAGTCACATGACTCATATCACATAGGAATTCTTACACATTTTCTAAAGATCATATTCTAATTAATCAATTATGGGTGGGCAAAAAGCTGCTTTCTCAAAGATGAGATAATTATATTTGGAAAAAAACAGAAAAACGACCCTCAAATAAATTATCTCCATTAATTGTTTTGACTTTAAGACCAAATTAAACAAAGTTTTTAAAGTTTCATTAGTTGGGCACCTAAAAGATAAAGTATAGTATTAAAATAGGGTTGGAAAGATTTTTGTAATGCATTTAAAATTTTAAAATACTCCCTCCGTCCCAAATCAATTTGCACTCATGAGAGTGCACGTGGTTTCAAAAAATGTATTTTTTAAATAAAATAGTGGTATATGAGTAAATATGTGAATATTTTTATGAGTGTACACGTAAATCGATATTTTTCTTTTAAGTAGTGTGCAAATTAATTTGTGACAATCTAAAATAGAAAGTGTGCAAATTGATTTGGGACGGAGGGAGTAGAATATTATCAATTTTAGACCTTAAGATAGAAATGCACAATTCAACATCAGAGAGATATCAGATTTATCAATTTAGAACTCACACATTTCAAAATTATTATTACCATATTATAATCCTATGTATCTAACAATATTTTTATAAATCACAGTTTTAGAAAAAGAAAATCTCACAGAAATGAAAAAATATAAATATAAATAGAAAAGGATAGCATTACCTATAAGATATCAAATATGATCTTAATATTCTTGAACCCTAAGTTGATACTCTCTTTATACCTAATTGATTTCTAGTTTGATTTTGACAAAGTTTAATTTAATTATTAATATTTATAGTGATAAAATAGAGGTATAAGTGTTTTTTCCACTTGTAAAATAAAGTAGAACAATAAAGTAATGTCATATTGTTTAATATTGAGGAAAAAAAAAAACTCTATGTTATAGAAATATGAGCAAAACACCCTAGCATATTATTAATAGTATAGATCTCCATATATTTGATAAAATTATGCACAAATTTCCTATTAACTACTTTTGTTCAAAGAAATTGAAGCATAATTTATGTAATTATCTTCTATTAAAAAAAATTATAAAAAAAACTAAAAAAATGAAACATGAATGATTTTGTGCATGCTTTTATTAAATACAAGGAGATTTTGTGCATTTAATTAAATATGATTATTTGCATATATTTAATAAATATACAGGATTTTACGTAATTAATGAAGACAAAAAATTATCACTCTTATCATTGTCATGTGTATGCGCTATCACTTTTATGTATATTCACTATCACTGTTATGCATATACACTATCACTGTTAAAAAATTAAGTATATTTTTATAACAGTGATAGTATATATGAATAACAGTGATACGAGTTCATGTGAACTCGAGTTCACAAGAGATCTACTCATGAATGAAAACAAGTGGTGTTATGTGCATTCATAATAATAAAAAATTATCATATTAAAAAACATTTAAACCCTAAATTATGAGTTTTATTAATTTTTAAGATCTTGAAGGAATATTATTCCAAATTTTTAAGTATGGTGGATATGGATGAGGAACAATTGTTATATTATATATTCGGCTTGAGAGATGCTCATTGTCTTGTAAGTCTTTTTCGTGTCACAAGAGAATTTTTTTTTAAAATTAATTATATGAAAAGGTGAATTTTATTTGCATGTATGTTGATAAGTGAAATTAATAAAATAATATTTTTTGTACAATCCAATTGACATAATTTTGCTTTACAGTATAGGGAAAATTTTAATCTATCAATCATGGATTTTTAAGTTTAAAATAAACATGATAACATATAAATTTGATTATTAATCAATTCATTATAAAAATTTATATTTTTTAAAATTGTATAATTTTTCATAATAAAATTTAATAAACTAAGTTTGAAAACCTCATACTTATAATCAATCTATTAATATAATTAGCCTTATTCACATACTATTTTAACAAAAAATAAAATAAAAAATCTCCACTCCTACATTATTTTCTCTTCTTTCTCATGTTTTACCGTGGTGATAAGAGAAGAAATTCTCATACAACGCATTTAATAAATTTTAACTAAAAAATATTGTGAAGATTTATTTTAAAATTAGCATTCCACACGATTAAAGGATCAATAATCGGAATAGGAAGTTAAAAGATTTATTAAAATTATTAAAAAAATATGTCTATTTATGTGATTGTGATTTGTCATGAAAACCCCACACCATGGGTTTCTTGTTTTTATTCTATAATAAAAAAATATTTCCATAAAGAAAAGTTTGGCATCTGACCTCAGAACAATTACCAATTCCCTTGGAAAATAAATGTCAAAAAATCACCAACCCATCCTTTCAAATATAGATAAAAATAAATAATAATGGAATCACATTCATGAAAGATTTGTTTTTGTCGCTTTGATTGGAAGAAAATCATCTCAAGTGGGGTCGTGAAAAAAGTGAATCCAATTCTTCATGTTCCATAATGTAAGTATAAAATATGTATGATTATAAAATTATAAATTGTTGCAAGTACATGTTAAAACAAGTGAAATAAAAAAAATTGAAGAATAATTTAGTAAAATTTTATATATAAAATAAATAAGTTTAGTTGTGTTGAATGCAGTGTGGGCACAAAAAAAAAAAATTAATGACATTTTGTACAAATATGTAAATATTTTGAGGGTGGAGTTTATGAATTTTTTTTTGTCTGCAAATTATTGCAGGACGTTTTGAAAATGAAAAAAATCAGCAAGTTATTATGGGATGGGGAAGTATGTATATATTAAAAAAAATTGAATAGTATATTAGTTTATTTTTTTTAAACAAATCATCTAATTATTATTATTATTTAATTTTTTTATCAGAAAAAGAAAACTGTATATATCCATTACTCCTCCTAAATCTACTCTAATTTAACAATATCTATTTAAATTCTAATTAAGATAAAATAATGAGATATTAAAGAGCTTAATCTGCATTCGGCAGTTTCAAATAAATAATATTTCTCTCAACTAACCAACGATATGGCCACTAACATCCATGATAATTCCGAAAAAAAAAAAAATCTTCTTCCATCACATTCGCTTCATGCTTATACAGAAAAAAATAAATTTTCTCTTAGCAACATGTGAAACACATTTTTTTTTTTTAATATTTAGTGAATTGATTTCAGTTAATATATTTTTGATATATTATAATTTGGTAGATGCTCCCCAAAACAAAGATTGAAACCAACGAGTGCTGCTTGTCCAGGTGATTGTGAATTTTGGTCACTTCCAGTTGGTATCTCTGATACTGACTGGGCACGATCCTCGAAATCATCCCCTTAAATCAATAATGCAGGTTTTACACGTCACAGAGATACCGACTGACTTTAGATTGCTAAACTTTTCCGTTTCTACCCCATTTTCATAAATAAATTTTAAAAAATCCTTAATAAAATAAATTTCCCAGAATCTAAATTTAATACATAATGTCACTTGAAGATTCCCTCGTTCTCTATGCCGTTTCCAATATCTATCAGTCTTTATTTTTTTATATAAATAAATCTTTTAAAAAATAAGGAAACCTCTCGCTTTCATGTAAAACAAAGCACAAGATTATGATGGGCACAAATAAATTCTCACCACAAAATGAGCATATATATATATATATTAAAGAGAGATAAGTACATATATGGGAATATATATATTTTCTCCTTTGATGTACAATGATAGTCCTTTAAAATAAAATAATTACCGGGTGTGAATCTATCGTAAACTTGAGTTCACATGAACTCAATTCATAATTCATATATATTTTCGTCAATCACAGATATAGAATTAAATCACAAATGTTTAATTTTACTTAGACAACAGTTAAGCAACCCCTCCAACACGTTTGAATAATTAATCACACGAGAGTTGACAAAAGCAAACAATTAATTGTGTATAAACCTGCACCAACTATGGACCACCCTCATTTATTCATTTTAATCACAAATCTATAGTATTTTATTTAAAAGCATTGCACCAATATTTGACTTTCTCTCTCTTGATTTTGTTTCCTCTTTCATCACAATTTTCTCCTGATTTCAGCTGTGTACTTAGCCAATTGTACTTTCTCCCCTGCCCCTGCCCCATACAAAACATGTCCATCACCATCATCATCTCCACAATAATCCTCCTCATCGTCCCATCATCCACCACCAATTCCCCCTCCGATTCCTGCCATATCCACGCCGATCGGAGATTCCAGCAGATAAACAAAAGATTCTGGGAGTTTAACGAGCAATCCGACTCATGGGTCGAGGTCAAGCTGCCGTACGACCTCATATCCTGCATCAACCACAGCTGCACCGTCGTCAATTCGATCCGGGAAGAGAGAGAGAGAAACCCTCACCGGACTCTGCCCCTGAGGAGGAGGCTCTCCGTCGCCAAACTGTCGGAGACCTCAATCTGGGTCACCGGCGAAAGCGGGTCGGTCTACGAGCGATTTTGGAACGGGTTGCAGTGGGTCATCGCGCCCCACGATTTGCCGCTCTCTGCAGGATATGCAGTCTCTGTATTTTTTGTCAATCAGACGATTCTGGCCCTCTCTGAGGGAGGCCTATTGTATCAGGTGATTTATTCTTCTACGTTAAAGTCTCGACTATATTAGTCTGCACGTTTTCGTTTTTTCTGTGACGATGAATATGTGTGTATGTATAGATGAGGCTAAATGAAGATTTGCAGCCAGTATGGGTTGAATTGAAGCCCGAATTGGGCCCGATCACAAGTGGTGAAACAGTTCAACTTTCATTCGGACTAGCGTCGAATGACAGAGAGTGAGTGAACTTAATTCTTTTTCCAGTTTAATTCCCTTAA
The DNA here is from genome assembly GCA_026898435.1 of Prunella vulgaris. NCBI lineage: Eukaryota > Viridiplantae > Streptophyta > Magnoliopsida > Lamiales > Lamiaceae > Prunella > Prunella vulgaris. The sequence goes on along the minus strand of JAPKLY010000024.1, from coordinate 1,016,120 downwards.
ATAGAATAGAGTTTATAAGTATTTATTCGTTTTACGCTATAAAATGCTACTCCCTCCCATTTTACAAGAATTTACACCTTAGAGATTTCACGTTTAAAAAAATAAAAAAACTCACTTCCTCTCATAATAATTTGTACACTTTTCATTTTTATACCATATAATAAAAATTTCTACTTTAATTTTATCTTCACATTATTTATATATTTAAACAAAATATCACAACTTTTACTCTCAATCCATTTAAGGCAAATTTATTTAAATAAAGGTCTTTTCAAAACATATTATTGAAGTAGGGAGAAGTTGTGGGGTGTTATTGAAATAAGGTAAGCCTCAATTTAAAATTTAAAATTGAGAAAAAAATCAAAATGTAAATCTTTATTTGAGATATTTCAAAATTAAAGTCTTAAATTGAAACTTACCTTTAAAATTTGGGCCCTAATATGAAATTCTTCCATTGACTTATTATAGTCTTTATTTAAATTTCAAATATTAATTATAAAAAATATACTGTTTGATGTGTTCTATATCTGTGTTTGGTTTTAGTCTTGTACGTATCAAATGAATTTTGTAACTCAAATATAATTTTGAAAGGTCACCTCTATTAACACTGAAAAGACACTTTTATTTTTATTAAAAAGTTAATTTTATTATCATTTTAAGAATTGATTTTTTAGTAAAAAAATTAAAAATAAGGATGATTTTTCAGTGATAAAATAGATAACTCTTAAAAAATACACCCGAATTACATTGTACATCAGATAGAAAAAAAATCTTACTCTTGTGTTTCAAATTATTCCTCCTTAAATATTTGGACAACATCTAATCTGAGTTGATATCATATAAAAAAATTCCATTGAATTAATATTTTATAATAAAATAATTAATATTATATTTTATATTTAATAAATTCAAAAAAGGCCAAAACATTTGAAAAACTGTTAAAAATTAAAAAATGGGAGAATGTAGTCTTATGATGTAAAAATAATGAATATGATTTTTTATAATTAACAAAATAAATATTTTTTTAATCATCACACACGAGGGTATATTCATAATAAACCTTCAATGCAGTTTTGGTATGCTTATTTTCATATTTTTTTTAAATGACTTGTTTTCATATTCAAACTGGCATATTTCCCAATAACTACTCAGCAAACCCACGTGCCCCAAACCATGCTGCACAAGAGATCCACTTCACCAGTCGGTATTCAAATTACCGACTGACTTTATTTCAATAACACCCCACAATTTCTCCCTAATATGTTTTGCAAAGACCTCTGTTTAAATAAATTTGCCTCCATTTAATTTTATTATTTTAATAATATAATATTACACATCATTATATTTTTTTAAATGCGTGCACTTCAAAAGGTAAAATTTTATTATTTTAATAATATAATATTACACATCATTATATTTTTTTTAAATGCGTGCACTTCAAAAGGTAAAAATATCTCTAGGACAGAGAGAGTATTTTTTAAATAAAATAATGGTACATGTGCAAATATGTGTATAGGCAAATTGATGTTTTCTATTTTGGTAGTGCGTAAATTTGTGTGAAATATTCAAATAACAAGTGCGTAAATTTGTGTGAAATATTCAAATAAAAAAATATGCAAATTCTTGTAGAAAGAGAGAATATAATATTAGGTAGTGTTTGAATAGAGTTGGTGAATTTGGATCGTGAATTCCATCCAAACATAACCATAGAAAATACATACCCTCCCATTCATTTTTTATTTTCTATTTGACTTTATTTTTTTAATGGCTTTAATTTGCAGTATTTAAATAAATAAAATAAACTTTTTTATTAAAAAATATTAATCAATTTAAGTAATAAAATTATAAAAATATATTTTTGTGTGAAATTATTAATGAAATAAAGTGTAATTTAAAAATTAAAAGAGAGTTGAAAAATCAATAAGAAAACAAAAAATGGACGGATGAAGTATCATTAAATAAATAGTAGCAGTGCATATACTTGTATAATGCTCATACTATGAAATTTGTTTATAGGATAATTTGCATATAAATAATTAAATTGAATTGTTAAATCTTGATCTAAATAAGTGATGTAAATGTGTGACACTCAGGAGAATATATTTCGGAACAAAAAATGGGCTACTTTTGGAACTTCTTGGGGTTGATCCTCCAAGGTGAGGAACATTGTTTTAAATAAATAATTTGGTGTATATATATTTTGGGGTGTGTATAATATTATTTATATAAATGTAGGTGGGTAAATCATGGGCGACCCCCTGGGGCAAATGTATCAGCAATAACAGATGCTGCTATAATTAGACAAGGGTTGCTCCTAATTGTTAGGTAACTAACTAGTTTATCCAGTCTAGCAATAATATGGAATGAATGATCATTTTTTAGTTGACATTGAGTCACAGTGGTGCAGGAGATCTTTATGAGTACGATCGAATGTCTAAGCCTCCGTGGAAGAAGCATATCCATGGAGAAGAAACGAAGAAGTACAGTTGGTTGGCGTCGTCCAAGGCTTGCACGCTACATGGTATATTCGGGCCTCAATCCATCTCTGTCTTCCTATTGACTAAGGTATGCATGTATTCTAAACAAGAATGTGTTGACAAATATACTAGTTTCATGTGATGTGATGAACACTTTTATAAAAGAATGTGTTTAATTTAGGGGGGAGAGTTGATTGAACGACGTTTGCACCGTAGGAAGTGGAATTGGGTGGTTCATGGAAAGCCGGAAGGCCATCAATTGAGCTCCATCACATGTGTTTCTCATAATGAGATTTCAAAGAACTTGTTTTTTACAACGGTAGATGGATTCGTTTTTGAGTATCACGTTCAAGAGTATCATGAAATTCAAGATGTTGAAGAGAGGTGGGTGAATCATAGACATCCCCCGCATGCAAAAGTTGCACGGGGGATCTCGGGGGTCTCGTTTCAAGATGGGAGAACGATATTTCCATTGGATGATGGTAGGCTTTCGGAGCTCCATTTATCAAGCATGATCAGGAGAAAATCTGGCTTCAAATATGTGTGGTCATTGATAGATGCCCCACACACTGAAGGATGGAACGCGGAGTACTGCACAGAAGAACGAGGGCCTTCAAATTGCATCTTAGGTACAAAAGAGGAAACCAGTCAAACGTCTTCACTTTGGAGGAAGGACAGCAGAACACAACAGAATTACCTATCACCCTCCGATTTAGATGGTGGTACCTTATCATATTATAATGGTACAATAGACCGTACTTTATTTCGTCTCCGACTATTGCAGGTATCGAAATCATTTTTCCTCATAACGGATAATAATTTGACGTTTGAATATTTGAACACTGAAAATAATGATTGGTTCTGGTTGAGGCATCAACACTCGACACAAATTCAAGGTGCTGTCGGAAATTATAATGGAAGTTTGTTTGTAATAGATGAGCATGGCAGTTTGCTCATTAGAGAAAGAAATAGCAATGACCTTGCATGGATCAATTGTACGGCCATGCGGAAGGGTAGGTCTGTGATTGCGGGCCCACCATGGGACGGAATACCAGGACTGCCCATACGAGCTAAGCAAGAAGATGCAATATTCCTCATTAGCACAACCGGCAGACTCTTACAGTTCACAGTATGTCTTTGTATCAGGTTCATACACAAGATTTTCTATTACACAATGATGCAATATTTTAATTACAATACACATGGAAAGTATAATTAGAAAAAAATAGTGAGATGATAAAATGAGATTTGTTGTACTATATGTGAGTCATTCATCTAAATCGAACCCTCATTGCATCATTTAACATGAATGTTACATGTATTTCATTATGTAAGTGCAGGTAGTGCTAAGAAAGTTCAAATGGAAAGACTGCAAGAATCCTCCAGGGATCAAGATTGTGAGTATAGTCGACCAGGAAGGACTTCGGGATAATATAGTATTTGTTACAGGGGAAAACGGGCGTCTATACCAGTACAATAAAGTTACACATCTTTGGCATCAACATTATCAATCTGTGCACTTGGTCTTATCTATTTCATCGGGAACAGCCATGAGGCCATTGACGACATCATTGAGGGGCTCATTGTTCATGTTGTCTAAAGATGGTGGACTTGTTGAATACCAATGGAATCCGTTGGATGGATGGAACTGGATTGAGCATGGATCACCTCATACGATTGTGACCTTAGTTGGAGCACCCGGGCCGTGCTTCAAGGGGAGCCAGATGTTTTTGATTGGATCAGATGGGAGTGTGTATTTAAGGTATTTAGATCAAGGAGAGTGGAAATGGAGGAATTGTGGATTCCCTTATGGTGGAAACAACGAATGCTCGGGTAATAATTTTGGAGACGAAATTAAAAGAAAATCTCACATGGCCAAACATTGCAACCCCAAGGTCAGATTTATTTTATATGATATGTTATTTTGTTATAACTCAATTCCTTTGTATCACTTTTCCTATTCAAATTTGTGTTCCACACTCTGGATCATTAAATTTTGTAAGTATGATATATACAATACGCTAATATCATCCACATGTCATATGCTCAGATCGTGGATACAAATGGTCCACCGAAAGTAACATAGGTGATATTGTTCTTTGGCATGCTTTCATGATGTTGAATATTTTGTTAATTGGCAGATATCACCTACAAGACCAATTCCATTTGATGAAGAAAACTCTATCATATTCGAACTGCAAGATGGTCGGGTAAGTTGTTATATTTTTCTAGGTCACTTTGATGATCTTGTGACTCTCCAGACACTTATAAGTGCATATTTTAACACAATAATGTGTGTACATATGTGTAAAATATGTAGCTAAAAGAACCTGGATGTTGTGATAAACTTAAATTATTACCTATGGTGCCTCTTTTAGACATCAAATAATTTGCACTAATATCAACAATGTATGACAGTTGGCAGAAATGAAAAGAATGGAGGACAAAAACTGGGTATGGTCACGAACAATCGGTACTCCCACAAGTTTATGTATGGAGAATATTTGGACCTCATGGGCGACGTAATCACAACACACATGTTTATATAGAAAAAAAAAGACAATGATAAATAACGATAGAATAATAGACACACTTAGTTAGGTATGTAATAACTAACCAAGCAAAAGAATAATATGATTCAGATGTACAAATTGTAAATTTGTAAGAACTATACTTGAAAAACTTGAGTATAGAGTAGTTAGTAAG
>JAPKLY010000024.1:986936-1010927 GCA_026898435.1 Prunella vulgaris | reverse complement strand
TTTTTTTTTTATAAATATAAACTTTATATCACAAAGTAGTTTATATCATAAAAATAGTTTATATAATACTTTACCTCTAAACAAATATCATTATTGTTCACATGAAGTATCGTTATTTTGCATCAGATATCACTATTAAATACTCCCTCAATCCCATAATTGTTTGCACACTTGTAAGAACTATACTTGAAAAACTTGAGTATAGAGTAGTTAGTAAGAAAAAATAGATTTGTGCTTTTGGATGCCCATGCTTATAGAAATTGAATTGCAATTCTTCAAGAAAATAGAAAATGTGGTCAATCTTACAACTTTTAAAATAATTAAACTGGAAAGAAAGTGAACTTTAATTTTGTGTACTTATTTTATTTGAATTCTTCTCACGGTATATTGTTATAAAACAAAATTTTCTGTGATTTTTTTTTCTTTCAATTATCACCGTTGTCTTTATAAAATATAAATGTTTAACATTTAAATATTTTTTAAATAGTAATATGAAAGCATTAGTAATATTTGAAAGAGTGAGTTCACTTAAATACAACTTTAACCCAGACCTTCTGAACAAGAGTAGGTATTGTATGAAAGTGGTTCATATAACAAGGCAAAAAAAAATTTATAAATATAAACTTTATATCACAAAGTAGTTTATATCATAAAAATAATTTATATAATACTTTACCTCTAAACAAATATCATTATTGTTCACATGAAGTATCGCTATTTTGCATCATATATCACTATTAAATACTCCTTCAATCCCATAATTGTTTGCACACTTTTATTTTCTGTCCGTTCCATAATTATTTTCACGCCCTATAAATAAAAATAACTACTTTAATTTATTTTTACAATATTCACATATTTACACGAAATATCATTATTTTTGCATTCGTTCCAACTAATTTAATTATTTTAATAATATAACTTTATAAATATCTTAATAATTTGAAATTATCAAATAGAAATTTATTTTTTAAAAGTAATTTCAGAAAGAATAAAATAGACCCCAGATGGAAATACTATAATTTACTGAATCCCCCCCTCTCTCCCTCCAAATCCACAACGCAGATCCACTAAGATTTGAAAACATCAATTATTTTTCTTCTAATGATATGGAAAATGGTTTCCTTGCATTTCAAGGTTTCTCCGAAATGCCTTGGGTGTTGAGGTTTAATATCAAAGAGGTTTTGAAACCTTTGATCGATTTCCCTTGTCTTTATCATTTTACCCTGCAATCAGAAACTGAGGTTTTGGATAATGGCAATCGTAGCTAGCAGAAAGAACGATGTTCAAAAGGGTTTTTGATTTGGGTGTTATCGTGGGGGAAAGACTGCTCGCAGATCTGAAGCGCCACAAGGGATCACTTCAGGAAGATGAAGAAACTCTGGGTTTCAAAGATGCCCAATCTCCCGACGAGATTGCTCTTCATCCAAAGAAATAAAAGTTCAATCGAGCCCCGATCCTGAAATTAGACAAATCGAACCAGTGATCAATCGTAAGAAAATGAGTTTTCGATAAGAGGAGTAGATATGTGATTTCTGATTGGGGGAAAATTGATGATTACGATACTCTCGACGTAATCAATCATGGATCATACGGAATCGTGTACAGAGCTCGGAATACGGAATCTGGAGAAATCATCACGGCGGAGGAGGAATTCGAAGGACTATCAGGATTGTCGTTGCGAGAAATCAATATTGTCAGGTCACTTAATTCTCCCCCTTCTGTTATGGATTTAAAGCAAGAAGTTATATATAGATGATTACAATGGGGTTTATATTGAGATACGTGGATAGTAGAGTTAATCACGTCAATGTTAGAGAAATCAACTTGTTGATAAAATAGTTGATAGAGGGATTTCACTTTTTACACAAGAATCAAGTTATGCATAGACACTTAAACCCTTCAAACATTCTGATAAACAGTTTGGGAGATTTGAATATATGTGACTTTAGGTTGTTACGGCGTTTTGGGAGAAATTTGGGGTGGAAATCTTTGAATGTAGTGACTCTATGGTACAGAGCTCCGGAGCTTCTTCTGGGAAGTACGAGGTATTTGTCTGCGATTGATATGTGGTCCGATGGGTGCATAATAGCGGAGTTATTGTTGAAAAAGATCATTTTTCGATGGGAGACTGAAATTGATCAGATTGATGAGATATTTAGGGTTCTTGGACACCAAATGAGGGTGCTTGGCCAGGGTTTAGGAGTTTGCTAGCAGGTCTTGCGAGGTTTATTCAGCAGCCTAATAACTTGTTGCAACACAAATTTTCTTGTTGGGAAAGTAAAGGGGTTTAAGGAAGTGGTCGGATTTGATCGGCTCAACCGGCAAGTTTTGGAGTTCGAAAGTGTGCAATATAATAGATTAAGAAGTGCAAATGAAATGTTGCTGATTCTGCATTCTCTTTGCCGAAAGATTTTGGAATTAGGTCTCAGCATCCACCAAAAATTATTGCTTTTAGATCTAATATCCACTTTTTGATAATGTTTGGGCTGGTTGGTTGGTGCTGTGCTGAAGCATAGTTTTGTTTCATTTTGTATGGAATTTGTCCCCTTTGTATAAATATGAATCCATATATCGGCTGCAACCCTGAAATTTTCCTAGTTTCAGACCAATGAAGTGACTTTATTGAGGTTAAGATATTTGGTTGCTTAGTTTTGTCATGTGTATCTTAAAAAGATTATTATTGAAAAATTTATCTGTAGTGATGTATAATACTTTTCACTGATAATACGTGTTTTTCCACAAAAGCTCTAAAAAGAAGTTAGAACATTTTAACTTTGGCACATAATTTCTCAATGAGTGCTACTCTTAAAATAATCTGATTAAATTTTTTAACTTGATTTGATGTACCTATGGGACGGGACGGGTCAATCACAAATATTTATCAAATGTAGTCTTATTATAGATTATTTGCTAAATTATCATAAATAATATTCCAAAAATATAATCTATATACTCTTATAATCAATTATTTGTCATATTTTAATATAAAATCTGGCTAAAAGATTATATTTTCCTATTTAATAATTTTGAAGAATATTCGATAGTTTCCAATTTTAAATTAGAAGTTCAATATATAAATTTAAAGTGAGTCAGAGTCCACATTATTATTTTGTTAAATATCTTTGGTATTATTATACATATATACTATTTACAAATTAAAAATTCTTAATTTTTATGTAATATATGTATTTATAACAATAATATATATATATATATATATATATGATAATATTATTTGAAGAAATCAAATTGACGTAAATTTTTACTGTTAAACCAATTTTTAGTCATAAATTTGTAGATACTAAACCAATTTTTTCCAGAAGAATTTTATATTGATATCATATAAATATAATAATATGTATGTATGTATGGTAAAGATCCTAAAGATTTCCCTTTAATAATGTCTTAAAAGATTAAAGATGTGAGTTCTACTATTCATACTAAAAAATCACTAAATATATCCCATAATTTAAGGAAAAAATATATATAATACTAATTTATACTTATACAAGTATGAGATATATTTAGTAAATATATTTTAATTTTTTAATTTAATTGTATATATTTAACAAATAGGGTATATTTACTAAAAAAAATATGGTAAAGATTTGTGAAGTAGTCGGAATATAATATGCCTCCACAGTACAAAATACGTGTGTGCAGTGTGATTTGAGTCCAACAGTTTGATTCCAATTGAGGTCTCTCCTTTTCTCTTTCTTTATGTTATATATATGCAATTTAGGTCTGGGGGTTGAGATTGGTTTCTGAACAAGAACAGAAATTTGTGTTGCTTTTTCTTTTGATGAATTTGCAGAATCACTTCATAACCTAAATCATGTTTTTGAAATTTCTGCTTGCAACAGGAATACTTTTTTTTCTAAAATGTGGACAAAATCTACACTTTTGGGGCTTCTATTGGGACAGCTTCTCTCTCTTTTGGTGGCTTTCTCTGGATTTACATCTTTTCAACTCGCAAGAAAAGGTTTTGTTTCATTTTCTCTAATTTCTTTCTGAATATTTTATTTTCGTACCTGATTTTGTGTGTCAAAATTGTAGGGATTAGTGCACCAAATTCACTGATTTTGGTGACTTATCTACTCATGTCATGTGTGTATGGAAGCATCATGGCTCACAAAAACCAACCTGTCAAGGTGAGGCAAATAGACATTTGATGAATTACGAGATGGATTAATTAGTTTACTCATGATATTGCACATAGCAGGCCAAAATGTTTGATGTGTTAGCCAAAACTATGGGTATATATATATGTCTCTCTCTCTCTCTTTGTTAATCACATTTTACAGTTAATTTTAACATATGTAAAAGTCGTGAACTGATATATATATATATATAATTTGACAGCGATTGATGCATACAAGTTCACTTCGCTGACAAGCGTTATGCTTCTGGATTGTTGGACAATCCCCTGTGTTGTGCTTTTCAGCTGGTTGTTTCTCAACACTAAATATGGACCCCAAAAGCTGCTTGGTTTAGTAATTTGTGTTCTTGGTCTTGTGAGCCTCGTTTTATCTGACCTACAGAATGATAGGTTAAGTAAGTAATCTCATTATCATCCCTTCCCTTCCCTTCCACCTATTTAATTAATTTGTTTTGATGATTGTCAATTATTCTCTCATTGTAGGTGTTATCCCGGGCGATTTGTTTGTTATTTTTGGGGCAACACTTTATGCTGTTAGATATGTTTGCGAGGCGAGTTGTGTTGTTACTAATACTCTTTCTTCATCACTTTTATTACCCTTCCCTTCTGAGGTTGGATTCAATTTACAGGAGATTTACTTTAAAGAAGCTGATCGTGTGGAAATCATGGCCTACTTGGGCAGCTGGGGTGCATTTGTAGTTTGTCCCCTAGTGTATGTATATCTTCTTTGAAAAACAAACTTTATTAATATTTATGCTGTGTGTGTCATACTCATGTTCTAATTATTTATAAATGCTATGACATGAGATGCATCTTGCAGATATCTGCTTGAACGCAATGAATTGAACGACATTCTCTCCTCAACTGATGCGGTAACTCCACATTTCCTTCCCCTTTTAGCACTTCAAATAATTGAAATACCTTTTTTGTTTTGTTACAGATGTTTCTTGTTTTTTGATTTTCTTTATCCACGCTTCTTTTTTACATGGGGGTCCCTCTCTTACTTGAGGTACTGCTCCTTTATTTTTAGTTAGACTCTTAAACTGCATATATTTTTCTATTTTGTTCAGGTTACCATTGTATTTGATATATTATAAACTTGTTTCTAATGCCAGATTAGTGGGTCAAAATTGTTAAATAAGTCATTGCTCACCTCCAATATATGGGCTGTTATAATCCGGATCTTTGCATACAATGAAAAGGTGTGAAACAACTCAGAAATTAATTTCTTTTATAATAATTGAAAAGTTTTTGTATTATCATCCTGGTTATATTTTTGTAATTTGAATCAAATTTTGTCCAGGTCGATTTGATCTACTTTACGAGTTTTGCTACTGTTACCCTTGGACTTCTTGTTTATTCAGGGTATCTCTAATATATTACTTCTTTTTCTTTATTTCACTTTTCTCTCATTTATGTTTGTACTTTAATTATCTTCTTGTTGAAAAACGAACGAACAAACTGCAGTATAGATGAGATGTATCCCAAAAATGGTGAGGCTGTTAACATCGACGAGGAGGCTTTATTGGTCCATTCAAACATGAATGGATGTCGAAATTCATTTGAAGGGGTGCGAAATTCATTATTATATATCATACCTGAAAGAGAGAGGGTTGTTTAATAGTTTGCTAGCAAGATTGCTTAGTAGAAGATAAATTATTAATTCTTAGAACAATATATTTTGGATTTGTTATTTAATTTTAATGTTTTTTACAAAAAATATTACCCTATATTTGCATCAATTGCAATTATTTACCTTGCATGGTTGACTTTAGGGTTTGTTTGGCAAGTAATTGTCTAAATGGCTTTTGTTGTCACATTCGAAAAATATTATTTTTGAATAATATGCTTTAAAACGTTGCTTCTGGACTTGTAAAAAATATTGCATTCATTAGCACTAAGTGAACTTTAAGACTTTGAGGAGTGTTATGTTCAAAATGAATCTTAAAGTTTAAAATGCTCTTGGTTAAAAAATTTGAAATTAGAATTTTAGTGTATTACCGTGTTTTTTTGGAATGGAATCAGGCTGTTTAAATTCGAGTAAATTAAAAAACAATTATTTTGAACACAAGGATCGCTTTGCAAGCTTTACATGCGAACGACTAACGAGATAGTCGTTAAAGTAATTCGCCGTGAAAACGTAATCGCCAAAATTGTCCTTGTCTTTATCAGCATAGACATAGTCATATTCTTCACCAGCGTCCTCCTCGTCCATATCGTCTTCCTCGCTGCCGCTGTAGTAGTCATCCTCTTCTTCCAGATGCTACTTTATTGGCATCGTGTATATCGTCCTTGAAATTCACTGACATCGTTGATTTGCGGAAATTCAATCGACTCTTCTTAAAAAAACACTAGAAAGAGAAAGTAGAAAGATATTAAGAATTGAGGAATTATTGAATTTAGCATTTAATGATATTTAATGAAAAAAAAAATTATATTTGAATACTCTAATATTCAAATATCTTTTTAATTGTATAAGCTTACACTAAATAATATTGTCATTAAATTAATATTTTTTATGAAACAATTAATGATGTAAACTAAGTTGGGTCTTTCTATGGTAAGGAAGGTTTTGTCCTTCTTGACATCAGTAAACTTCGTACATACTGTTATGCATAAGGGCGATCGCACTATTAAAAAAATTAATTAATATTATTAAATTAAATTAAAATTACCAAATTATTCTTTTAATTAAAATATTAATATATTTTAATTAAATTAAAATTTATGTTTTCAAAATTAATTCTTACACCCTATCGTATGAATCCTAATCCCAAACTCCCAATTGCACTCAAGAGTTCCACTTCTGATTCTACTTCAATCAATTCCGAATCCATGAGGTGGGGGTCTCCCTTGGGGTTGAGCTTAGAGCAAGGGAAGGCAGGGTTTAACGACACCTCGGGGAGTGGGAACAGATTCTTCCGTGACGATCACTATGATTCCCGCGGTTCCGTATCTTTGAAGCCGGTAATTTTTTTTAGAAATTCTATGTGTGTAATCAATTGGGGCTCAATTAGTTCCTATATTTCTTGATCAGTCATTTAAACTGAAAAATTTAATGTGAATGGAAATGCAAAGTTTAATTTTCCTATCATAATAATGTGAAGGAGATGAGAAGTCTGGCTCCACCTGCCGCCTCCGTCTCTGCCTCCACCGCCGCCTTCACCGCACTGTTGCTGACTAAGATCGATTGGTAAATCCTGTTTTACATTTATTTTCTTGAGTTTTAAGATTGTGTATTGCCTATTATGTGTTTGCTGAAATGCCTGTTATGAAATAAGTTGAGCAAATCTGACTTCACTTCAGTTATATTGCTTTCTGTACTCTTGCGTTGCCGTTGATGAATTCTATATTGATCCCAAGTTACTGGAAATAACACAGATCGATTGATATGCCTCCACTTTTGATCGATTTCGGCTGCCTCCGCCTACACCTTCACTGCCTTCACCTGCCGCCTCCGTCTCTGCCTCCACCGGCCGCCTCCACCGCACTGTTGCTGTTGTGGAACGTTGCCTACTGTTGTTGACTCAAATCGATCGGTATGCCTTGTTTTACATTTATTTTCTTGAGTTTTAAGATTGTGTATTGTTTAATTATATGTTTGTTGAAATGCCTATTATGAAATAAGTTGAGTAAAGCTGACTTCACTTCAGTTCGCTCTATTCTTTAAAATCCTTTTCTTTGTTTTATTCCTCAATTTAATTCTTGATTTTCTGTGTTTTTCTCGTGGTAAATAGTGGAATGATTCATGGTTTATTTAGGTTCCTGAACGAATATGATTTTCTTTTTGTATAATTGATTGAATAGTTCTCCCGATTTTTCTGAATTTATATGTAGGGAACCTTCCATGGAGTGTGGATAGCGAGCTTCTGGAGCAGTGAGCATGGTAAAGTTGAAAGTGCTCGGGTAATCCCTGATATGGAGACAGGAAGATCACGTGGTTTTGGCTTTGTAGTAATGTCAAGCGAGGCTGAAATGAACGATGCCATTGCTAACCTTGATGGACAGGTAAAATCATTTTTTCTTTCTAAAATGTTTTGTCCCTCCCCAACTACTCTAGAAAAGAACTTGAACTGACTTAAAGCTCATTGAGACGACCTCTAGCTTAACAATACCCGCCTTGAAATTCTCGCCAGCTCATATTATAGCAATTTTACTCCTAATATATTTAGTTATTCACATGCTCGCATGTCTAAGTAATCCAGTTGAGCTGTATTGAGTCCTAGTCAGGCAAGTATTTTTTACAACTCTCCATATTTTGTTATTTACACATTCATATATATCATATATGTAAATAATCAACTTAACTCGAGCCTTTTAATTGCATCGAGAAAATTCTAGAGTATACATAAAAGTGATGGACTGAAGACAAGGCGAGCTCAAGTGTGGCGAATTTGCTATCAAAGTCGAGCTCGACCTTGGCTGCATTCATCTCTAACTCTTTCTCATCAAATAGACAGTCCTCTAAGATTGTTACGACTTCAGTCCATAACAAATGATCATTATCGCGTTTGAGCTTTGTGTAATGAAGTACAGGGAACATTGATATAACCGTTTTTACGTGATATCAAGCTAATAATCTCGATGTCAATTGGTGCAGAGTTTGGAAGGGATGGCGATCAGAGTCAACGCCGCTACAGAAAGACCGCCAAGGCGCAACAGGTTCTAGTTTGGTCCGAGACTAAAACAACTAGTTTGTCTTGCTGCATATCCATTTTGTGATGGGGGTTTCTGTTTGTTTCATTTAGCTATCGAATAGGTAAAGCTTGACAGAATGTCTATTTTTTTCAACTCTTCTTTTTAATGATATTTTGCACCTGATCAGAAAAGGTTAATCTGTTTATGATATGTTTGAGCAGTCTCCAAGATTTTGTTTGTGCAGTTTAGTTGTGATTTATTAGTTAAATAGTTTTTTTGAATTATTGTTATTATGTCTCTATCCAAAACTTTTAAATTGATATTTCAGATATGCATCCAAAAAAAATAGTGCTACCGCCGTTCATCTCTAATTGATGATCCATGAAAAAATAATAAATATATCTAATGTGGTATTTTATTCTTTTGTTTATTTACATATGATGAAATTGCTTTATTATACATATTATTACAAAAAAACTAAGTAGAGACGAAACTAAAATTTAATAGTCGATTCTTTTAGATTTTTGCAAAATATAAACTTTTTTTACATGTGCAGTTGAGATGTGAATTGGGAAGGCTAATATTATTGGCATGGATCATTTTCCTAATAATGAAAAGATATATACAAAAATTGTCACACGAAGAGTGATCAGCTGTATGTTAATAGTTGTGCAAAATTATAATGTGATCGTGAGATTTTTTTTCTAAAGCTTGCAATCTGTGAAACAATACGACTATCTGTAAACTCTGCCTTCAATGGCTCAAACATCACGTAGCCTAGGTATCAGTAACTATTCTTTAATCGAAATTCGAAGCCCGATGCATAGTTACAACTAGAAAAACGAGTCAAGCCGAGCCTTGAAAATGTTGGTCCAATACACGTATGGACCAGTCGGGTCTACTCCAGCCGGACCCTTGGTCCGACGGGCCTACACCCGAATAGGTCTTACCTTTCACATTACAAACACAGGACTGATTTAGGTAATTATTCGTGGTATATTAACAGCCATATTGCCTTATCCCAGAGTTGCATCAATTTCTGTACACAGCCAAAATGAAAAGAAACACCAATAGGTATTTATACAGTTCCACATTATTCTACCGTGCATTGTATCAGTAGCCCCGGATCTGAGCTTCCCTGCTTGTCAGTGGAACGTAACGAACAGAAGTCTCACTGCGGACAGTGAGTGTGCCGTCCGCATCCTTGTCCACAACTTTCAGGTCCTGGAAGACATTGCCCACTGGGATCACCAACCTTCCACCTGGCTTCAGTTGTTCGATTAGAGCTGGAGGGATTTCCGGTGCAGCTGCTCCCACATGAATAGCATCATAAGGTGCAAACTCGGCCCAACCTTGCCTACCATCTGTTATCATTCATTTTAAAAACGAGGCGATCAACACTAATCTTGAAAAGTCATTAATGAGCACTATGCTCTGATTGGAATGGCAGAGTACAATATTCCTAGTGTTGCAAAATCCAGCACGATGCCTGTTAGTAGTATTCCCAACTAATGCAGAAAGATGTGCATATAAAATGAAAGCATATCAACTTCTGTTTCGATAGACCTTAAACTATTTTCTATTTTAAAAAGTCCTTCAAATATTGAAATCTTAAAGAACCTTTTGATACATTATGCCTAGAATTTAAGAAACAAATCAAATCACTCTTGAAATCATAACTCAAACAGGAGCATTATGACAAGACATACCACCAACATGTACTGCGATGGACCCATCTTTGAGCAGTGGAGCTGCGGCGCTCTTTTGGATATTCTTAATGGAAGATTCAACCAACTCCGGAATATGTTCTACACCAATAGCACGACCTTGTGGTCCAACCATAACAGCAAAGCATGCAGTCAAATACCCCGTCCCTACAAAAGCAGCTATGTAAGAACCCTCAAAATCTGGAAACTGCAACAATGGTTGCTAAAGTTGCATTCACGAAAGACTTTCAAATGTATCAAATTTAATAATTTCCCACAGAAGGTGACATTTATCGCTAAATTCTGATGCTTATAAAGGTAAATCAGAGCAGGAGATACAGTTTATGGATTCTCTTAAAATATAATCAACGGGGGCAGTAGATATTACCTGAACCAACATCCAAGGCCTGCATACCAGGTTTCAAATGATTCTCCAACAACTCAAGGCACATGGCGTGCATATGGGGTGCTGAAATAGTAGCATTGTGACCTATTTGCATAGGACTATCAACATACGCTGATGCACCCTCCGGCACAAACACAGCCCTATCAATGGTTTCCATTACTTCAGCTACTTTCTTGGACCTTAGCACCCCGTACCCCTGCAGATGCTCCACCATTTCTTTATTCCTATTGATACCACTTCCGGTCCAGATGTGCTGTTGGGAAATATAAAACAATATTGACATAAGATGTAACACATAGATCCGTCTCATGACCTGTCACACAATGACACTAAAAGAAATGCAATAAAAAAATATATATATAAAGCTTACCAGGTGCATTCCAAGGGGACTTTGCAGTAGCAGCACCCTCACATTCAGGGATACCAACGTCTTTCCCTAGTGCCTTCGCACCAAGGGGGGCAAAAAGTAAGTTATCTTTTAACCCGATGCCTCCAGGTCGAACAACCGGAGGCCTACCATGGTATCCTTCACCGGGGGCGAGTCCAGCATGATACACACTGCAGTAGTCATCAGGCTCCTGAGACCAGTCTAAACCGAGTGCGGGCCTGGGACAGTCCCAGAGGGCGCATTTTGGGCCTAAGAAGGCAGAAGGTGTAGGACAGATGTTCGGTTGATAGCCCGAAATGGGAGGCATGACATCAGCCACGGCATAACCAGCATTATCGAATTCATGATGGAAATATTGTTGCTCAAATTCATGATGGAAATCGTATGAATGATAGTCTAATTGTCTTACTAAAGCCAAGTTATTTATTCCCACATTGCTAACTTGTTTAGACTGATCAATCAGTGGGAAAGCGTGCTCCTGAGGATTGCTCGACATAGTAAAGCCCTGTAACAATGGAAAATCAAGCGATTTAATCTGTTAAGGGAGAAAACAAAAGTACCGAAAATTGTCCAAACTTTTTAATAATGAGACTGAAAAGATGAATCAGAATCAAAGAAGAACGAAAATAAGAGTGACACGACAACCAGCTCGATTAGTTGCTCCGTGGTCATAAGAAAGATGTTTGAAAAAGCTGTAAAAGCTCTTGAGTTTACCTCATAGTTTCAAATATTCAACATCCATTTTTTGCCTCAATGCTAGCACTATTGAAGATTCTATGCAAGCACTCCATATTACAGCCCAAGTATAAGTTCAAACGCAAATCCCACAAATTAAAAAAATGGGAATGATTCAGTGCGCATTATGAGGGGTCGATTGTGATGCATTCTATTTTAAACTTAAGACAGTTATTCTTACTCAAGACAGAGAATTCCAAGTTTAATTTACGCCAAATAAAATCAAAGTAGAAAAGGAAAAGGGACAAGCAACTACACCAAGTTGTAAACTACAATCAGAAGCATTTCAAGTCATATAAGAACATACTGACCTGTTGAGAGGTTAAATCATTCACAACCTTTGTAGCATCAAGCTCCGCCTTTGGGGCAGCTAATGGACTGGTCGCATCATCTTCCTCGTCACAAAGCTGCAGCAGCCGGCAAATCTCTGATGAAAACGAACCCAAGCTCCCCCCTGTCAACAATTATTCATTCACTAAAATCCAGTTTTATCAGCCTACTCTATTTGCACAAACTAATCTGTGTAAAAACAATGGTGCCTGTTGAAAAGCGTTCCATAAGTTTACACATTACCAATGATCACACAAAAGATCACACTCCTTTCTCCAATCAAAATTATAGGACCCCCTAAATTCTAAGAAATTAACCATTTAGTTAAAATAGTTGAAAATTGGGATGCATAAATTCATGTGATAAAATGATTACCTGTTGCAGAGACGACGCTGGGGAGGGATCATTAAGCTCAGCCTTCCATTCTCTAAGCATCTGATGAACTTGCTCTTCGAGCACAGCAACATCAATGAACGGCTGTCCTTGCGAGCTGATTGAAGATCGCTGAAAATGCATTGAAGATCATCAACGCGATTCTTCGCTCTGTCCTTGAAGAGCTTGTGCGATGCTGATTTATGGTCACCACCAAGCAGCCTCTTCCACGCCGATGTACGCCTTTCAGAAATTCAATTCTTAAAATCAAGTGATCGAACAGAATCTCTTAAGTGATTGAAATTTGGGAATTAGGGTTCATTAAAATTGGACTTTTGATGAATGTTAGGAAAATAATTTTAATTTAATTTAAAAATAATTAATTTTTGATATAAAATATTTTTATAATTTTTAAAATTAAGAATAATTTTTTTAATTTTTTAAATTACAAAAGGATACTTTAGTAATTTTCTATATTTTATTTATTATAAAAAAATTTTTGTCTTTGGGCGAAACTATATCGCTCATGTCAATGTAATATTATTTGTCGATATTTCATTGGTTTATTGACGTCAGGAAGGGCGAAACCTCTTCCTGACCGTAGAAAAGCCCAACTAAGTTTCAAGGTAATTCTTAATAATTGTGCAGATAGCAACTGGATCAGTTAAACTTCCGGAAACTTTAATACTAATGTATTGTTGTTGGCTGTCTTTTGACTCCAAAGACATGTTTTCAATCTCTATTTTAAAAGTTAAAGTATTTTTTTTAAAGAAAATTTACTTATAATATATTTTCAACTATTTATTTAAATATTTAAAAGCTATTTTGTTAAAGTAATATTTTTTTATTTTTGAATTTTCACAAAGCACTTTTCATATTTATTGAGAGAGACCTTATAATCTACTTCTCATATTTATTTTTTTAATTTATTTTTTCAAACACATCTATTTACAAATATTGACGGCTCTATTAAATGCAAAATCTGCAACGTTAGTCCCATCGAATTTACTCTTTTATTTAAATGTGTTTAACTCATTAACTTATAATTTCAAATTCAGTCCCATTATATATCTTAATTGTACAATAAGTCTAATGGGATATAAAAATTGAATTTTGTGTCCCTTTTGTGTAGTTTTGATGGAAAAATTTCAATTTTTCCCACCATTTTGTACAATTTTTAAAGCGGAAAGTTGATTTATTTACCACCAAATTTTCCAAACTCCACTTATATAAACAACATAACTTACATTCATCATCCAAACACATAAAAAATCACATCAATCTCATAAAAAAAAATCACATTAAGTATGTCTTCTTCATCTTCCACCGGAATGAAACACAATTTTGTTTGCTTTTGCAGAAAGGCTTGTAGTACATATGTTCCTAAGAAGCCTTCAAGTAGCAGAGAGAGATTATTTCATAATTTTCCTGGTTTTCTAAACAAAGGTGGTGGTTGTATTTTTTTATTTTTTTTTGTGGGCTAATGATCAAATTGTTCAAGATCATGAAAATGAAACATTAATATTTTGAGTAGGTCTCTTGTGAACTTGAGTTCACATGAACTCGTATCATTGTTATGTGTAATTACTATCACTGTTATTCATGCACTATTACTGTTATAAAAATATACTTAATTTTTTAACAGTGTTAAACATGCATAACAATGATAGTAAATATACAGTGATACACATACACATGACAATGATAATTGATATACCCGAGATCACCGTAAACTCGGATTTATACAAGTTTTTGTGTAATATTTTTATACACGTTTTAATACTCGTGCTCATAAGGTATGGACGATTTATAAAAGGATAGAGGGAGTATATATGTATGTATGGTAAAGATCCTAAAGATTTACATATATGCATATCTTAAAGACTAAAGATTTGAGTTTTACTATTCATACTCCAAAAATATCTAAATATACCCCATAATTTAAGAGATATATATATATAATACTAATTTATTCTTATATAAGTATGAGATAAATTAATTTATTATATTCTAAGTTATATTTGACTTTAATGTTAGTCCTCTAAATTATTTAATTTCAAAATTAATTTTTGGAGTTTGAATCGATCATTTTTTTTAAATAAATATACATGAAATAGTAATTGATTTAAAAAAAATCAATTAAACTCTATAAAAATTGTACAAACTCAAATAAAATTTAAATAACTAAATAAAAAAATGAAAATCTTTAAAAATATTTTAATAAATCAACTAGATCTTGTAAAACTCCCGTTAAGCTACAAAAATATTTAAAGATCCAACTAAATCTTTAAAATTAGTTAAACTAAGAAATTAAATTTTAAAAAATTAAAATTTTAATTCAAGATAAATAAAAATAATTAACTTTTAATTTAATTATTTATGAGGTTTAATTGATTATAAAAATATAATTTTGTTAAGTTTTAGTCTATTTCATTAGAAGGATTTTTTTTAAAATTTTGTTGATTATATATATATATATTTTTTTTCCTTTTAAACTGATTTTTTAAAATTTATTTAATGTTTTATAATTAGCTTTAAAAGTTTTTATTCAAATATTTTTTAATTTAATCATGATTGAAGATTCATTAGATTTTTAAATTATTAATAATTTTTTAAAATTATTTTTTATTGATTTTCAAAATTTAATATTTATGAAGTTATTTTATTTTGTTAAATAATTTTTTAATTTATACATTTTTTTTTTAAATGTTAATCGATTTTTTAAAATTTTCAAAATATACTCAATTTTTAAAAAAATTTACAAAATAAGAAAGAGTCAAAGAATTTTGTTTAGTATATTTTTTAAGTAAAGAAAAAGATGAAAATATGTTAATCTTTTGTTTAAATAGAGTAAAAATATTATAAAAATTAATGAGATATATATTTAGTAAATATATTTTAATTTTTTTTATTTTATTAGATATGTAGGGTATATTTACTTAAAAATATAACAGATATAGTAAAGATTTGTTAAGTGAGTCGGAATAGAGCTTACGCAGGCAGACGGCGTCTGCGGAGTGATTTGAGTCTAACAGTTTGATTCCAATTGAGGTTGCTTCAGTTTCTCTCCTTTTTTTCTCTTTCTTTATGCAATTTAGGACTGGACTGGGGTTTTGATGAATTTCTGCTTTTGATGAATTTGCAATCTCTATTCAATTTAAGGTTTTGATGAATTTACGAATCACTTCATAACCTAAATCATTTTGTTGGGGTTTTGAATTTTCTGTTTGCAACAGGAATACTTTTTTTCTAAAATGTGGACAAAATCTACAGTTTTGGGGCTTATATTGGGACAGCTTCTCTCTCTTTTGGTGGCTTTCACTGGATTTACATCTTGCCAACTCGCAAAAAAAGGTTTTGTTTCATTTTCTCCAATTTCTTTCTTTTCTGAATATTTTCGTACCTGATTTTGTGTGTCAAAATTGTAGGGATTAGTGCACCATATTCACTGAATTTGGTGACTTATCTACTCATGTCTTATGTGTATGGAAGCATCATGTGTCACAGAGCGCAAAATCCCAAGGTGAGGCAAATAGAATTTGATGATGGATTAATTAGTTTACTCATGATATTTCACACAGCAGGCCAAACCTTATCTCCATAGCGCCCTGACATTTTTTGATGTGTTAGCCAAATCTATGGGTATGTTAATTAATCACATTTTACAGTTAATTTTAACATATGTAAAAGTTGTGAAGTGATATATAATTTTAACAGTGACTAGGGCATACAAGTTCACTTCGCTGACAAGCGTTATGCTTCTGGATTGTTGGACAATCCCCTGTGTTGTGCTTTTCAGCTGGTTGTTTCTCAACACTAAATATGGACCCCAAAAGCTGCTTGGTTTAGTAATTTGTGTTCTTGGTCTTGTGAGCCTCGTTTTATCCGACCTACAGAGTGATAGGTTAAGTAAGTAATCTCATTATCATCCCTTCCACCTAATTAATTTGTTTTGATGATTGTCTCTCATTGTAGGTGTTATCGAGGGCGATTTGTCTGTTATTTATGGGGCAACACTTTATGGTGTTAGATATGTTTGCGAGGCGAGTTGTGTTGTTAATAATACTCTTTCTTCAACAGTTTTTTACCCTTCCCTTCTGAGGTTGGAATGAATTTACAGGAGATTTACTTCAAAGAAGCTGATCGTGTGGAAATCATGGCCTTCTTGGGCAGCTTTGGTGCTGTTGCAGCTTGTACCCAAGTGTATGTATATCTTCTTTGAAAAACAAACTTAATTAATATTTATGCTGTGTGTGTCATGTTCTAATTATTTCACTTCTATGACATGAGATGCATTTGCAGATTTCTGTTTGAACCCAATGAATGGAACGACATTCTCTCCTCAACTGATGCGGTAACTCCACATTTCCTTCCCCTTTTAGCACTTCAAATAATTGAAATACCTTTTTTGTTTTGTTACAGATGTTTCTTGTTTTTGGATTTTCTTTATCCACGGTTCTTTTTTACATGGGGGTCCCTCTCTTACTTGAGGTACTGCTCCTTTACTTTTAGTTAGACTGCATGTATTTTTCTATTTTTTCAGGTTACCATTGTATTTGATATATTATAAACCTGTTTCTAATGTCAGATTAGTGGGTCAAAATTGTTAAATAAGTCATTGCTCACCTCCAATATATGGGCTGTTATAATCCGGATCTTTGCATACAATGAAAAGGTGTGTAACAACTCAGAAATTAATTTCTTGTATAATAATTGAAAAGTTTTTGTATTATCATCCTGGTTATATTTTTGTAATTCGAATCAAATTTTGTCCAGGTCGGTTTGATCTACTTTACGAGTTTTGCTACTGTTACCCTTGGACTTCTTGTTTATTCAGGGTATCTCTAATATATTACTTCCTTTTCTTTTTTTTTAAAATTTCACTTTTCTCTCATTTATTTTGTGCTTTAATTATCTTCTTGTTGAAAAACGAACAAACTGCAGTATAGATGAGATATATCCCAAAAGTGGTGAGGCTGTTAACATCGACGAGGAGGCTTTATTAGTCCATTCAGACAACGATGGATCTCGGATTTCATTTGAAGGGGTGCGAAACTCATTATTATATATCATACCTGAAAGAGAGAGGGTTGTTTACTAGTTTGCTAGCAAGATTGCTGAGTAGAAAATAAATTAGTTTGTGATTAAGAATTATTAATTCTTAGAACAATATATTTTGGGATTTTTTATTTAATTTTAATGTTTTTACAAATAATGTTACCCTATGTGTGCATTCAATTGCAATTATTTCCTTTGCATGGTTGACTTTAGGGTTGTTTGGGCAATTAATTGTCTAAATGGCTTTTGTTGTCACATTCAAAAAATATTTTTTTAAATAATATATTTTATAACGTTGCAAGCTTCTGGAATTTTAATAAATCTTGTATTCATGAGCACTAATTGAACTTTTAGACTATGAGGTATCCGTCTGCGATTGATATGTGGACCGTTGGGTGCATAGTGGCGGAGTTATTGTTGAAAAAGATCCCTTTTCGAGGGAAGACTGATATTGATCAGATTGATTAGATATTTACTATTTAGGGTTCTTGGACACCAAATGATGGTGCTTGGCCAGGGTTTAGCAGTTTGCTAGGAGGTCTTGCGAGGTTTATTCAGCAGCCTAATAACTTGCTGCAACACAAATTTTCTTATTGGGGGAATAAAGGGGTTTAAGGAAGTGGTCGGATTTGATCTGCTCAAACGGACAAGAGAATAACAGATTAATTTGCTCTCAATCATGTTTGATTCAAGGGATGCTGAGAGTTTTGGAAGTGCACATTTAGTGTAATTCAATTTTTTGGGGATCAAGTTTTGAGGTTTGAAAGTGTGCAATATAATAGATTAAGAAGTGCAAATGAAATGTTGCTGATTATGCATTCTCTTTGCTGAAAGATTTTGGATTTAGGTCTCAGCATCCACCAAAATTTATTGCTTTAAGATCTAACTTGTCATTGTTTTACTTTTAGATATCATATCCATTTTTGATAGTGTTTGGGCTGGTTGGTTGGTTGGTGTTGTGCTGAAGCATAGTTTTGTTTAATTTTGTATGGAATTTGTCCTCTTTGTATAAATATGAATCCATAAGCTGCAACCTTAAAATCCTCCTAGTGATAAACTTCATTTTGGTTGTTTAGTTTTGTCTTTCCGTTGCACCGTGAAATTCAATTGTATTTTTAAATTTATTTTAGTTGATTTTAAGAAAAATTGATATAATTAAGTTTTAGTTCAATATTTTTTTAAATATTAATATTTTTTGATGATGTTGTTGATTCTTTTCTATATGTTTTTAAATTTTCTTTTAAACTTACTTTTTATTTTACTTGATTTATTTAATTTTTCAGATTTTATTTAGGTTTAAATAATTTTATTCAAATACTACTTAATTTAACTACTTTTCAAGATTAAGAAAGAGTCAAAAAAATATACTCCCTTCGTCCCAAAACTACTTTCACACTTTCCTTATTTGGACGTCCCAATTCTTCTTTCACACACCTAAAAAGGAAACTTTTTTCTCTCATAAAAGTCAACAAAATACATTTTTTCTTATTTTATTATTTAACTTTACACTCACATATTTACTTTTCCCTGGTTCGCGTGCCCGGGACTACTATGAAAGTAGTTCCGGGACGGAGGGAATATATTTTATTATGTTTTTTATGTAGAGAAAAAGGTGGGAATGTTTTATTTTTTGTTTTGATGAAATAGTAAAGGATGTTATAGGAATTAATGAGGTATATTTAGTAATATATGATAATTTTTAAAATTTTATTGGAATTTGTTTATTAAATGAGTATATTTAGAGGAATATTGGTATTCACCCTTAATTGATACAATAAAATTGGGCTTATAATTTTGTTTTTTAATAAAAATTCCATAGAACGTGTCCTAGACGGTCGTATTAAAATTTGGACAATTTCAAAAGAAAAACGGACCAATTAAGAAAAATGAGATTATCCTTTCAAAAAGAAAAAAAAGAGATTAAATTGGAAAATCTAGATTTTTTTGGAATTTTTTTATGAAAAAAGCAAAAAAAATCGAAGCAGACAATGTGCTATTGCTATAGAAAAATGCTAAATGGGCTGGCAATGCGGGCCTCAATTTATAAATTGCCAACTTAATTTTTTTTTTCTTTCGATTCTAAATAATTATTGAATATTTCTACCAAATATCAAAATTCCTGCAAATTTATTTATATAAAGATATTTCTGAAATATAATATTAAAATAGAGAAAAAAAATGAACTATATATTTGAAAATATGAGATATAGGTAACATACACCTTATTACAAACTTTAACATATACAGTTGCATACACCTAATTACAAACTTTAACATGTACAGCCCAAGACCTATTTGAACAACCTGTAGAGATGGTGGATGACTATCAAGACAGACGTTGTTGTGACACCTATAGCAATGGGAAGGAAATATGAAATGTGCACATGACTCCTCTCTCCTACTCCTCCCTGATAAACAATAATTAATTATACAGTGATAAAAAAAATGAATTTTCGTCATCCTCAAAGCATATATAATATCAACAAACCAAGTTTAACTTACAGAGTTATTTTTTAGATAGCTCAGGAATCCCGAGATGACTCCTACTGCGACACCAACAGTGGTGGGCACGACGTACGCCTGATAGATATGAGTCCACAATCCTGTTCCTTCTTCCAGGCTCAGGTCGCTGACAACAAACACCAAAAATATATCAATCACCAACAAACAAAATATATCAATCACCAACAAACAAAATAACTTACATATTTACTACAATTGGCCATTCTCCCAGAGGAATGACACCAGTAGGAATCTGCAAACAATTTGAGTGAAGGAAGCACATTAATTGGATAAATTGATGATGCCCTTTCTAACCAAATAAACCATATCGATTAGTGAAGTAAAAACGAAGGAATCACTGCATTCAATGAATGAATGAATTAATCTAAGTGAAGGAAACACATTAATAAGAGAAATCAGGAACCAATTTGTACCTCAGGAGTAGGCATCTTCGATGTCGAAGGAGCCATCGGACCTTTCAGCTTGTTATCCTGAATCGTGAAATGAAACTGTTAATGTAAACACACACACTCAATGCATGCGATTCATGAAGAATAGGAATGCACTCAACCTTCCCCATGATTGTTAGATATAGACGGTTAGTTAACTAAGATAACAAACTATTAGTTAGCCTATTAGTTAACTACCTCCCTGATATGTATATATACACATGCTGTACATCAGAGTCAATTAATGAAAACAACATATTAATTCAACAGAAACAATTTGAGTGAAATAATTTAAGTGTACCTCAGCAGATCTCACAGCACATTATTTGTACATGAGGAGTATCACAGGGAGCAACTACATAGTTTTAAATCAGCATACATGCAAGCCTATGCACATTACAGGTGGAAGATATTGACAAAATTGGAGTTCCTTCAAGGGAAGGATCTAGTCACAGTCTTCCTAAAGATGAAGATATGTCAATGTATTAAGGTGGAGTTTCAGAGATAATGAAAAGTTTTCAACCTATATTTAAGACATCAATCCGAAACATACAACTTGGAGCTAGGTCTCTAACACCATTCAATACATTATTGTTTACACAAGAAAATAGAAACGCCATAAATTATCGAATATTTCTTAATTTCAGTAGGTCATCAGCAATTCTATAACAATCCCAAAGAGTTCAACCTAAGCAATTTTCAACACCAAAATCCATTATTATTCAAAAGAACAAAATCAACTTCAGCTGAATCTGAACTAAAGAAACAACGTCCTCAATAATGACAAATGCAAATGAAGGGGTCTCCTTATATGACAATTTTTTATGCCTTTCAAGGTAATATGATTGTACTTGGATGACAAACTAACTAGATTCTGGTGGAAGTTTAGAAGACTTTCCCTGTGATTCATTTGTCTAGTGTAAAGGAACCCACTAGTTTAAACCTTGAAGTTGTCAATGGAAAACAGATTTGTGATATTCAAAGTTGGTGAAAATTTAAATTTGCAAAGAGGAATATAAGCAGATAACCTCTTTTTATCCCATCATTGTTATTCTGATAATCAGTATGTATATTCAAGGACAGAATGACTAACATTTTTTTTTTTGAACTTTATACTATTTGGTTGGACAATTTTTTCTTCAGTGTCTCAATCTGCTAATTATGTGGATTAGTGGGACTCTACAGGGATTTCCTCCCGAATGCATTAAGACCCCACCTAATAGCAGGTTCTTGTTTTTTCCCTCTATCATGTGTTCTTAAAATAACTGAAAAGAATATTGGATACTTTTGTAAACTCATGGAAGACAATGTTTTCAGAATCTTGTTTCCTTGTGCACAAATCACTTTGGGGTGTGTTATAATTATGTCTCCTTGAGATAATCCTCTTGTTCCCACAAATACGTTCAAATTTTCGACAAAATCCTTATATTTTTCTGTTGCAGCATAAGGATTACAATTTCGACTCTGTGAAGCATATCATAGCAACATCAGAAAAAGAATTTCAGAGCATTATAGAGGTGAATTGCAAATAAAAAGATCAAAGTTGTTGTGAAAACGGATCTAGCAATATAAATTGAATGAAAGATAACAAAGGCAACAAAGATAACAAATACAATGAAGAAATTTGTACCTGAGGAGTATCAGTAATCTCCGGAGGAGTCCCCGCCGGAGTACAATGAGCAGTCGCCGCGGAAGTACCAGGAGCAGTCCCCTGAGGATATTTGTACATGAGGAGTATCACAGGGAGCAACTACATAGTTTTAAATCAGCATACATGCAAGCCTATGCACATTTCAGGTGGAAGATATTGACAAAATTGGAGTTCCTTCAAGGGAAGGATCGAGTCACAGTCTTCCTAAAGATGAAGATATGTCAATGTATTAAGGTGGAGTTTCAGAGATAATGAAAAGTTTTCATCTCTGCGCGTGAGTACAAAGTTCTGCATTCATCTTCTATGCTTTGCAGGTTGTTATAAACATGTTGAGAGAGGAAGGCTTTGCATCATTTTATAATGGCTTAGGACCTTCGCTTATTGAAATTGCGCCTTACATTGCAGTTAATTTTTCTGTTTTTAACTTGTGAGTTCTCCAATTT
Organism: Prunella vulgaris; assembly: GCA_026898435.1. Lineage (NCBI taxonomy): Eukaryota > Viridiplantae > Streptophyta > Magnoliopsida > Lamiales > Lamiaceae > Prunella > Prunella vulgaris. Next base: position 988,087 of record JAPKLY010000024.1, on the reverse strand, counting down.
AATGTTGTTCAGGCAGAATAAGGTAAGCATACATACTTAACTCTGAATTGTATCTGAATGATAGGGTGAAAAAGGCTCTTCCAGAAAAATATCAGAAGAGGACTGAAGCACCCCTCGCTACAGCATTGGTGTCAGCCACTCTAGCCACACTCATGTGTTGTCCGTTGGACACAGTTAGATGACAAATGCAAATGAAGGGATATGACAATTTTTTATGCCTTTCAAGGTAATATGATTGTACTTGGATGACAAACTAACTAGATTCTGGTGGAAGTTTAGAAGACTTTCCCTGTGATTCATTTGTCTAATGTAAAGGAACCCACTAGTTTAAACCTTGAAGTTGTCAATGGAAAATAGATTTGTGATATTCAAAGTTGGTGAAAATTTAAATTTGCAAAGAGGAATATAAGCAGATAACCTCTTTTTATACCATCATTGTTATTCTGATAATCAGTGTGTATATTCAAGGACAGAATGACTAACATTTTTTTTTTCAACTTTATACTATTTGGTTGGACAATTTTTTCTTCAGTGTCTCAATCTGCTAATTATGTGGATTAGTGTGACTCTACAGGGATTTCCTCCCGAATGCATTAAGACCCCACCTAATAGCAGGTTCTTGTTTTTTCCCTCTATCATGTGTTCTTAAAATAACTGAAAAGAATATTGGATACTTTTGTAAACTCATGGAAGACAATGTTTTCAGAATCTTGTTTCCTTGTGCACAAATCACTTTGGGGTGTGTTATAATTATGTCTCCTTGAGATAATCCTCTTGTTCCCACAAATACGTTCAAATTTTCGACAAAATCCTTATATTTTTCTGTTGCAGCATAAGGATTACAATTTCGACTCTGTGAAGCATATCATAGCAACATCAGAAAAAGAATTTCAGAGCATTATAGAGGTGAACTGCAAATAAAAAGATCAAAGCTGTTGTGAAAACGGATCTAGCAATATAAATTGAATGAAAGATAACAAAGGCAACAAAGATAACAAATACAATGAAGAAATTTGTACCTGAGGAGTATCAGTAATCTCCGGAGGAGTCCCCGCCGGAGTACGATGAGCAGTCGCCGCGGAAGTACCAGGAGCAGTCCCCTGAGGATATTTGTACATGAGGAGTATCACAGGGAGCAACTACATAGTTTT
>JAPKLY010000024.1:924007-986926 GCA_026898435.1 Prunella vulgaris | reverse complement strand
AATTCTATAACAATCCCAAAGAGTTCAACCTAAGCAATTTTCAACACCAAAATCCATTATTATTCAAAAGAACAAAATCAACTTCAGCTGAATCTGAACTAAAGAGACAACGTCCTCAATAATGAAATCAATCAAGGAAGCAATCGGTGGATCAGTGTTTGTACAGATGTAGGATCAATCGGTTCTACCTCAGTACGAGAAAAGAAATGAATGATTCTGTGAATGAACGTTAGCCAAGTTACAGTGAGGGAGTGGATGAACGTGAGCCAAGTTTCACTGAGGGAATTGATGAATCGGCGCCAAATCGATGTCGCCGCCGGCGCCGGAGGATCAGCTTCCAGCAGTGGCTCAGCTCGTGGAAGGGCACTCATGAAACCTCTCAGCGTACGCATTTTGGAAATGTGATTTCAAATTCAATATGAGTGTGCTTATATAGTCTCCGCCAAATGATTTGGCGCCCATATTTTCCAGTCGTTCATTTTCTTTTCTCGTGTAGATTTATTGGGCCGTGACAAATTGGGCCGGCCCACTGTAGTATTTTCCCAAGCTTGCTTATCACGCCTTTGACCTAATTGACAGAAAGTTTCTGGGGGGGGGCAGGGCAGGCGCAGGGCATCTTTGGTTTACTTAATAAGGATTTGCTCAAAATTTAGTCTACAAGGTATAGATCTTTTTGGTTAATCGTCAGGTTTGTTTTTGGTTAAATCTTTTTTCTCTTTTCTAATGGAAGCTGGGTTTGTTGAACATTATAGTGTGATTGTAATTTTATAAGTATTTATTAAGGAAGAATATTTGAATTGTTTTGTGTGTATTATAAATACTGTAAAGAATTCAATAATACAATTACAATTAGTATAAGTATTGTAAAAGAAAATATTAGAGTGCATACACATCTTTTTTAAATGCAAAATATTGTCAATAGTCTGATGCCAAAAAATATGTCCGTCGGAGTTGAAAACGTGAATTGAGTTCACGATTTTGTTTAAAAGCAAAATTACCCTTAATTCTAATGTATTTACATAATCACAAATGAAAAATACAATATTAAAAAATATTAATTTTAATGTTTTTTACAAAAAATATTATTCTATGTGTGCACTCAATTGCAATTATTTACCTTGCATGGTTGACTTTAGGGTTTGTTTGGCAAGTAATTGTCTAAATGGCTTTTGTTGTCACATTTAAAAAATATCATTTTTGAATAATATTTTTTAAAATGTCGCTTCTGGACTTTTAAAAAATCTTGCATTCATTAGCACTAATTGAACTTAAAGGAGTCTTATGTTCAAAATGAATCTTTAAGTTTAAAATGCTCTTGGTTAAAAATTTTGAAATTAGAATTTTAGTGTATTACACTGTGTTTTTTTGGAATGGAATCAAGCCGTTTAAATTCGAGTAAATTAAAAAACAATTATTTTGAACACAATGATCGCTTTGCAAGCTTTACCTGCGAACGACTAACGAGAGCGTCATAGTCGTTAAAGTAATTCCCCGTGAAAATGTAATCGTCAAAATCATCATTGTCTTCATCAGCATAGACATAGTCATATTCTTCAGCAGCGTCCTCCTCGTCCATATCGTCTTCCTCGTCGTCGATGTAGTAGTCATCCTCCTCTTCCACCGACGCTACTTTATTGGCATCGTGCATATCGTCCTCGAAATTCATTGCCATCGTTGATTCACGGAAATTCAACCGACTCTTCCTAAAAAAACCCTAGAAAGAGAAAGTAGAAAGATTAAAAGAATTGGGGAATTATTGAATTTAGCATCCAATGATATTTAATGAAAAAAATATATATATTGGAATAAGTATATGATAATTAGTTATACTCTAAAATTCAAATATCATTTTAATTGTATAAGTTTACACTAAATAGTATTGTCATTAAATTAATATTTTTTATAAAACAATTAAGGATGTAAACTAAGTTTAAAGGTAATTCTTAATAATTGTGCAGATAGGAACTGGATCAGTTAAGCTTCCGGAAACTTTAATACTAATGTATTGTTGTTGGCTCTCTTTATACTATTTACAAATTAAAAAATTCTTAAACCAATTTTTTGTCATAAATTTATAGAACAGATATCCAGAACAATTTTATATTAATATCATATAAATATAATAATATGTATGTATGTATGTATGGTAAAGATCCTAAAAGATTTAACATATATGCATATCTTAAAGATTAAAGATTTGAGTTATACCATTTATATCCCAAAAATCTCTAAATATATCTTATAATTTAAGAGATAAAAATAGAGATATCTATAACTACACAGAACAAAATCTTATTTCTTTTTTGGAATTTTTTTTTTAATTCATAACTTACTCTCCAAAATTATTAACATTATTATTTAACTTAATGATATAATTAGGTTTATTTTATGAAATTTTTGAAAAGACCCATATTAAAATTTCAAAAAGACTACCTTTATTTAAGTGACTTTTCAATTCTTTTGCAAAATATATATAAATTCTGATTCAACTCATAATGACATCAATGTATTTTCAATAAATTATATTTTAATATTTTAACTTATTTTAAAAATAAAATTTTATTCATGTTACTCCATAAAGAAAACAATCTTAAGTATGTCTTCTTCATTTTCCACAGAATGAAACACAATCTTGTTTGCTATTGCGGAAAGGCTTGTAGTACGTATGTTTCTAAGAAGCCTTTAAACAGATGGCGATTATTTCATAATTGTTCTGATTTTCTGAGCAAAGGTAGTGGTTGTATTTTTTTTATTATTTTTTTGTGGGCTAGTAATGATTAGATTGTTCATGATCATGAAAATGAAACACAAAGTTGGGAAGTAATCAAATGGTTGGTTGAAGAAATAAAGATTTTTACTGGAGTGGTTAAAGAGCTAATCAAATTGAAAAACTCCTCCCAATTGTCCTACTTAATAGTCTTGTTCCTATCATCTTCAGGTGGTTTGTTTAGGTATTGCATATATGCTAATGACATGTCATAGTACTTGCTGTTAGGCCTCTTTGATAGTATATATTAGCCCAATATAAACCCATATTACCATTTCCCTATATAGGTTCTACAGTAGAATCTCCCTGTTTGATAGAGTGTAAATTTAATACCTAAACCCGGTTCTTATCTTAAGAACCCGGGTGTTCTTATCTTGTTTCTACTGTAGCCTTGTGCATATTTAGTAAGGGGCCTCCCCCCTTATATTACATATCAGGGAGAGAAATTAGGGTTAAGGCCCCTCTCCTCTACACAACGGCACCATGAGCGACCCAGCACACACACTGCACCACACACAGCACACATACAACACCCACACACTGCACCACACACAGCACACATACAACACCCACACACAGCACACACACTGCACCACACACGCACACACACAACACACACACGCACACACAGCACCCACACTTAGACGCACACACACCCACCGCCCCACACTCAGCCACACACACAACACCCACACTCACGAACACACATGACAAAAACGTACCGAAAATTATGGCCGTCGTGAAAGGAAACAGCTTCCCCCCTTACGCCTCCGCCGTCCGTGAAAATTGAGATATTGCCCAAATTGAAATTTTATTTTGTTAGCCCTAAAATATGAAAGTCTTATATTGCCTATCAAACATACATAATCAGGAAAATAAGGGCATTTTGGTAATTTTAATTAGTTTATATGGATGTTTATACATCCTATCAAACACTAGTATAAAAGTATATAAGGTTGTTTATACACCCTATCAAACACCCATATTATATTTTATCCCACTTTATCATACCTACCCTATACTATTTCTACACCATATTAAATTTAACCCATACAAATTTATAACTCCTATCAAACAGAGCCTTAATTTTTAATATAATCTCCTATTTTGTGTAATGTTTTACTATTTCCTAGTATTAACAAGAAATTTTCAATGTAATTACCTAGTAGTTTTTTTTAATCTCAATGTCCCACATCAAATACCTTCTACCAAGCTGAAAATTAACATCAATATCAAGTCAAACTATAAGCATAAATATACATATAGCAGCCACAAAGCAATTAACTAACATCACTATCAAGTAAAATCATAAATAGTAAGAATACATGTAGCAGACACAGGCTGAAAACTATCACTATAGAGTAAAATAATAAATCATAAGCATACATGCAGCAGTCACGTACTGAAAATTAATAGCACTATCAAGTAAAACCATAAATCATAAGCATAAATGCAGCAGACACAACTGAAAATTAATACTACTATCAAATCAAACCATAAGCATAAACATATATGCACAAAAAATTGCAACAACAACATGCTAATACACAAAGTGTTTAGCAGTATTAATTATCAATCTTAATATGTGTTTAGAATGACCCTGCTATAATTTTAATTTTCATAAACTAAAAAATTTATCATAATTCGGTTATTTGATATATATAATTTTTATTACATACCTTTTTATTTCTATATATTTTCTATTTTATACAATTATACCAAACACTCCCTAATCAATTTATTAATATATTCTCATATAGCAAGTTTCTTGTGCACCAGGTGCACTGTGCAACTCAAGTATATTTTTAAAAAGTTATATTATTTATTATTGAAAAGTTTGCATAGGTGCGGGAGTACGGGTGCGGGTGCGGGGATTCTATTTTTTGAAAATTTTAGGGTGCGATACGGCAAGGATACGTTTATTTATTAATATTTTATTATATATAATATATATATATATATATATCAAGAAATTATTCAAATATCATCAACAATTTATCATAAAAGTCTTAAATAAAAATTCAATCAATCTAAAACTAAAATAAATCTTGCAATTTAAGTCACTACTTAACTAAGTTCAGAAAATTCAAATAAAATTCAAATAATATATAACATAATTGACCTAATTCGAATTATCATTCATCATTATTTGGTCACCAAATAAAATAGTCATGTTTATTAAATAACACTACTTCAATTTAAGTAAAACTTAAATTTAAAAAAAAATTCAAATTCATACTTAATAGTTCATATTCATATACTACGCACAAGTAAAAATTCAAAATATTTAAAAAATAGTTCACAACTCCAAAATAAAATCACATATTAAAAAATATATTTTAATTTTATTAATGAATATTAATATTATTTAATATTCTTTTGTTGTATAGTATTTTTTATTCTTTTTTTTTATGATTTTAATATTATTTAATATATTGATTTTATTTATATTTAATTTTACTTTCAAAAATTAAAAAAAAATATAAACTTAATTTTATTTGAAAAATAAACCCCGCCGCACCCTCCGCGTATCGGATTCTTCTATAAGACGTATCCGATACGTGTATCTTAAAAAAAAATTAAAAAATTCTCAGGGATACGCCACGTGGCGTATCCCGTGTGAATCACACGCAAATCGCACCCGCACCCTTCGCGTATCCGGTACTGCATACTTATTTTTTTTGAAGAATCCATGCATTATACTTACACAAAATATTACTAAAAAGTTATACACTATTAAAAATACACTTTTTAATAATAAAATATATAATTTTTTATTAGTATTTTATGTGACTTTTTAAAATAAAATTAAATTTCACGGTGCATCCACTACATAGTCCTATTTGTATAACCACGTAGGATACAATTAACCACACAAATTAGACTACATCCATCATGACCTAACTCTACACAAAAAAAAAAATCACACTTTTATTATTTTGTCTACTGCAAATAAAATTATATTTATATATTGTATTTATTTTTATTTATGTAAAATTGATCTTTTTATAAAAAATACATATAATATATAAATATAGTTTTAATTTGAACATAGGAATACAATTATAATTGATAAAAGGGATGAGGGAGTAGATGAATTCTTTCACAAGTTACTGTCTAATTTTTTTTAAAATCCAAAAACACAAGGTACATTAATTTATTACAAAAATTGATTAAAAAAAAAACAACTTATTAAAAAGTCATATATATTAATACTCTAAAAAAAAAAAAAAGGAAAATTACAAATGATCACATGAATCTTACTTAAAAACTTCCTCAGAACGTATAATTCGGTTTAAAGGTTTTACCCAACGGTTTAATCCCACTATTTCTCTCTCCTCCCTCAGAAACTCCGCCTTCTCCGACACCATCGCTTTCTTCTCCGGCGCCGGCGAACGCCGGATGATTAAAAATGCAGGTAAGAAGCTGCGTTCCTCTGAGAGCATTTGTCAATGGCAGATGGCCGTCCGGCGTGCCCTCTTCCATTTTCCACTGAAACTCCGTCGGAAAAGCCCTGTAATTGTACTGCTCGATCTCAGAGCCTTCGAGCTTCTTCATCCACCCGACTTTGATGAAGAATTTGGTGAAATCTCTGTTCGATTTCTCCCAGATCTGTTTCTGTATACTGTACCCGAATTTGTTGTCGCTGTAGCGTTTCCAGAGTTCGTCGATGGTTTTCAAATCGGCTTCCTGGATGAACTGGACTTCGGAGAAGAAGACGTAGCCGCGGCTCTGGGCGGCGTCTCCGGCGAGGACGATCAGGAGGCGGCGCGTCTCCTCGTCCGCCTGCCGGAAGTTTTTGGCCAATAAATGCTGTTCGATTAGGTCGAAGGCAACGTCCTTTTGGGAGGTGGAGGGGGTGGTTGTGGGGGTGGAGTAGGTTGCCGAGGCGGCGGCGAAGGAGATTGAGTGGGAGATGGAGAGTGAATGGGCGGAGGTTGGCCGGTGGAAGAACGAATTTGTGGTGGCGGGAGGGCAGTCGATTGAGTGGCGCCGCCGTAGTGAGTGGTGGTGGTGGTGGTGACGGTATATAGAATTGAAAGTGTTGGTGGCCATAAATTTTGAAGGAGAATGACAATTTAGTGATATTTTTTAGGAATTCAATTTGGCATATGAATTTGACATGAAAATTCAGGGTTGAAATCTCTCTCTCTCTCAAGGTTTTTAGAGGAGAGAGAAGATAAGAGAAATTTGCATGTAAAGTGGAGATAAGAAATGTGTGAAGAGTGAAGAGTGAAGAGTCGAACGAATTAAAAGCTGGACTGTGATTGGCTCTAGCAGGGTCAGGTTTGATACTTTATCTCCTTTTCTTATAAAATTTGTTTCATAGTCTATTTAATTATTTTATATAAAATATTATGCACCCTCAATTACATTATTTAGAATAGCCTACGTTATAGAAAAAATAAATGGCTACGACTATTCATACCTCAAATTTCTCTAAACATATCTCAATTATTAAATATATTCAATTTAAAATAAAAAATTAATTTAAATTACTAAACATACCCCATTTTTTATTAATATATATTTTTTATTTTTCACATATTCTTCTTCTCTCTCAATTCATGTGAATGATCCACATTGCGTCGCCATTTTTAAGAGATGAGAACTAAAACTTTGCGTGTCATTTTATCTGTTGCAACTGAATAAGAATTTAAAAGAATTCACTGGACGAACGTCATGTCTTCTTCTCCACGCTCTTTCAGATCTCACAGAGCTTTCTTTTTTTCCGCCTGAAAATCACCATTTTCCCCATAAAAAATTTCATATATAATTTCCAACCTTTCTGTATCTTCGTGGAAAAAGTATAATTTTGATTAGTTTGATGTCACTAACAAAGCATAAAAAATGAGATTGAATAAATCGTAGAACTGTAGAATAATTTCAAAGATGATTCCATGAATATAGCAGTTAGGCCGTGAGAGAGATGAAGACTAGGTCAAAATTAAAAAAAATATTAATAAAAAATGGGGTATGTTTAGTAATTTAAATTAATTTTTTATTTTAAATTAAATATATTTAATAATTGGGGTATGTTTAGAGGAATTTGGGGTATGAGTAGTCGCACCCAAAATAAATTTACCTTATAAATTAATTATAGGTTGGAATCTCAAAAATAATAAATTTACCTTATTAATATAATACATTATTTTATATTGTGTGAGGGATATATATTTTTTAATAAATATTCCCTCCGTCCGGAACTATTTTCGTAGCAGTTTCGAGCATGCGAATTAAGAAAAAGTAAGGGGGCGTTTGGTATAATTGTAAAGAATGGAAAGGATATAGGAATGGAAAAGGTATGGAATGAAAGTCATAATTCTCATATAGCTGATATATGGTTGATTCCTCAGTTTTTTGAAATCAAAGTCATAGTAGAGTCATTCCAAACACACACTATGACTTTGATTACCATTACTCACTCTCAAAAGTCATGAACCAAACACCCCCTAAATATATGAGTGTAAAGTTAAATAATAAAATAAGAAAAAGTGTATTTTATTGACTTTTGTGAGTGTAAAAAGTTTTATTTTTAGGTGTGTGAAAGAAGAGTTGGGGCGTTCAATAAAGAAAATGTGAAAGTAGTTTTGGAACGGAGGTAGCAGTTTGGTTAACCAAAATATATAAACAAAATGGTTTGAAGGATAAATAGGATTGTGGTGCTAATTCAAATAGGATAATCATCTTCCCCAATTAAATACACCTTTAATTATTTAGTGATTCTCATACATCATGAATAACATTTAAATAAATGTTAGAATCAAAATGAACAATCATTTTATATTATATAATTTAAATGCATTTTTTAATACAGTTACAAAAACAACTGCTTTTTTCAATAAAAATAAGCAATACTTTTAAAAATAATATTCAATGCACACAAAATTCTCTCATAATAAATCTATATTTTTTAATATGTGTTTTACTGCACATATGAAAGTAATATGAACTACCATTTTAAATGATACAAATACAAAGTGATTAAAAGAGACTAATGCTAGCTTGTATACAACCATAATAGTAATACAAATGAATTAAACCAATAAACAAGGAAATATTAGATTTATCATTTTTATAATTTCTCAAAAATATATGTTTTTATATATAACCAATAAATCGCCCGCTCTTTCTACACTCATCCAAAAGCAAAACAAAAAAGAGTCTACATTGTTTGGCATTAATCTTAAAATATAAAATAAAAGGAAAAGAATACAAATTAATAAAATAATTATTGAATCAAAAAAGGAAAATAATAATGAGAAATTAATTAAAAAGAGTGTGGTTGTTGTTTTCTTTGTTAAAGAGTCGGACGCTAAGAGCATTGAGCATAGCTCTGGAATATTGTCGAGACCCCATCTTCCAATCCATGCCTGTCGTCATCATCGCCTTGAACTCTTCCAAACTTATTCTCCCATCCTATTTAATCAAAATATATATATGCACATTAATTTAATTTCAAATTTTTTTCTTTATTCAACGGGTAAAGTATACTGTCAACGAATTTTATCGTGAAATTGGTTTACAGTATCGGTTGCTTCGTTAAAAGATGAGAGTGTTCGTTTGATTATAATATTGGATAATGAAAATGATTATTGTAAGGTGAAACTGTTTAATAAGAGACTTTTTTATTTTTTCATCTTTTTTTTCATCTTTTTTTTTTGTAAATTATATATATTTTTTAAAAAAAGAATTTGTTTGTCTCTTTTTATTTGTTATATTCTATTCATTTGCATAAATCAAAATTTATCATTTATTAGCTAGGATATCAAAATTACTTATACTCTTATTTGCTAAGCTTACAATTACAGGATGTTGATTGATACAATTATTTATTAGGGTTATTATTGAAATAAGTAGGACAAATTTACATTGAAATTAGTAAAATGGCAAGTAAAAAAAAAAACACTACTTTGGATAAAATGGGACAATTAAAAATAGATGGAGGAGTAATGCTCGATTACAATACATTTTATGTTTTGTTGCTCTTGAAAAACAAATGGTCTAACTTTTGAATAAATTATCAAAGGATGTTATCATAAATTAGTAATTTTAAGGGATAGTTACAAAATGATACATTTTAAAATAATATTTTTAAATTGATATAATATGCAGAGAAATATTATTTAATTAATTTAAAAGATAAAAAATTATTCCTAATTTAAATGTATACTAATTTAAAATTATTCATAATTTAAAAGTTTTCCAATTTAAAATTATTCCTAATTTATAAGATGAAATATTTTTCATATTGATTTAGGGGCAAAAAAATAAGAAACTACCTGTGTGAGTTTGAACAGTAGAAACAACGAAAAGAGCTCATAGATATTAAGAACATGTTTAATATCACTTATTCATTAATGTACTTTCTTTTAGTTTTACATTTTTTTTCCTTACTTTTTCATCCATAAGTTTATATGTTATCTTTTACTTTTTGAAATTTATAAAAATGTTATTTGAATAAACTAAAATTGGTGGTTTTTATCTTTCAAGCTTTGGATCCATAGGGAAAAAAAACTCAAGACTTCTAATTGATAGTTTTATTAGAGTAACTTCTCAAATGTGTTGCACAATGTATATCTTATGTGTTTCAGATTAAATTCTAAAATTTAATTTTTATTCAGTCATTCAGACTCTATCCCCGATTGTTATAACCACGAGTTTGACGTCAAATGTTCACATATGAATTTGTATGTGTGATACTATACTCGATATAGAGTAATTCTCATTTGAACTCGAATTCATGTCATTCTTTTTCGAGTGTTACTATTGTGCATATGAAGCGTTATTGTTTCAATCGCGCGGTAGTGATATTTTACACGCACAACATTAACACATCACATGTACAATAATAGTACTTGAAATAAATCCACGTGAACCCAAACACGTAGAAGTTAATCCCCCTAAATTTTTTTCTAAAAAAAGTTCATATCATAGGGGAAGTTACCTTGTCAAGATCAGCATCAAAAATGATATCTTGGACAATTTGGTCATTGGTAGGGCCAAAATGATCATCTAATAACAAAGCTTGTTGCAACTCTTCAAACTCAATGTATCCACTTTGATCTTTATCAAAGTACAAAAATGCTTCTCTAAGTAGATCATCATTGCTTATCTTTTTCAAGTGCACGGCCAATGTCACAAACTCCTCACAATTCAGCATCCCATTTCCATCACAATCAGCCTAATTATAAGTACACACAAGCACCAAAAATTATTTTTATGCATCAAATGCAGTGTACAATTTAAATGCATTTTTTATATCACAAAATATGCTAATATACCATTAATTAGCCGTATTTACTGATACCACACAAATGTCACATTGAGGTATCAGTAAGTATGTCTTGTTTTGCAAACAACTTAACAATCAATGTTTTTTAGGAAATGCACATAAATTTTTTAGTACACCTAATATGTACATCACACAGATATAAATATATACTTACAGCATCAAGCAATAATTGGACGTCATGATCAGGAACTGGCTGTCCGATCATGTATAAGCCATCTTTCAGTTCTTGGAAATTTAAATTTCCATTTTTGTCGGTGTCCATCATGTGGAACATTTCTTTGATCCCATCTACTTGGTCATCTGGCAAGTGATCGGCTACCACCTATATATTAATTTCATTAATTCATTATAATTGCATGGATAAAAAAGTTATATACTATAAATTAAATGTATTTCTAAACAGTTACAATAAAAATAATTACAATTGTTTGATAAAAACAATTTATATTATTTAAAATATATTTAAGCTGATGAATTAACTGTAAAAGTAACTAGATTAGGGACTTACGCTTAGGACTTTCTTCTTGAATTTATTCATCAAAGAGAACTGCTTGATTCTTGTCCTAACACGTTCTCCAAGAGGAATGTTTGGAACTTTTTCAGCATTTTGTATCCATTGACTTTCTGATCAACACATTATTAATAATGTAAAATAAGATATTCTTTCTGATAATTAATTCATTTTATTTTTTTATTTTTAAAAAAAAAAAAGAAAAAGGAAATAAATAAATTACCTAGGACTTCTTCAACAGTGAAGCGACTGTAGGGATTGGGATCGAGCATACCCTTGACAAGATCCTTGGCATCTTCACTAACTCTAGGCCATGGATCCCTTTCAAAATCTATCTCTCCATACACTATTGCCTGCGCTATTCCTTCTTCCGTTTCTGCAACATTCAGGGTGCGTTTGGTTAGTGACTTTTGAAGGTAAGTAATGGTAATCAAAGTCATAGTATGTGTTTGGAATGACTCTACTATGATTTTGATTCCCAAAAACTAATAAATCAATCATAGTTAACTATGCGAGAACTATAACTTTCATTCAATTCCTTACAATTATACCAAAAGGCTCCTCGTTATATATTACTCAATCAATCACTTTTCTATGCACCAATTGTACCGGACACTAAAACGTAGCATCAGCTGGGACGTGCATGCTAATATAACATGCCGTTGTCGATTGAAAACATAAAATAAAACGAGACACTAATTTTGACAGAAATATTATATGTTAGTTTTTAGTGAAAGGTGGTGGATACGAGACCATGCATATGTTATAAATATCCAATTAAATTTAGTCAAATCAATAATATATTTATTTGAAAGAAATAAAGGTAGAGATTAAAAAAAAGACCTGCCCAAAAAGGAGGAACACCACATAGTAATATGTAGAGAATAACACCGGTGCTCCAAATATCAATTTCTGGACCATAATTCCGTCTCAGCACTTCTGGGGCCATGTAATATGGGCTTCCAACGATTTCACCAAATCTTTGACCTAATTAATTATTTAAAACATCATTATTCAATATCAAATACTCCATATTTAATTAATTGCTTATAAAATTATACACATTCTCTATTATTTACTTAATGATAACTACTTAAATGCATTCAAGTTTATTTTTAAACAGTAAAAAGAATTTGTATTTTTGGGATTTCACATGTTTTTAAATAAAATGGTGGCATATAAATAAATATATGTATAGTTCTGTGAGTGGGCACATAAATCAATATTTTTTTTAATGGTGTGCAAATTTATGTGGGTCATCTAATTTTTTTTTTAAAAGAAAAAGAACACTTACATATTGGTTCAAAAAATGATCATACTTATAAAAGCATTTTTTTCTGTACAGAATCACTTTGTAATTGATGTCAATTTTGTGAACTATTTTATAATTTTTTCATTAAAAAAATGTTTAAATTTACATGACTAAGGGAGCATTATTTTATTCAGTTATCAATTACAGTTGTTTGACTATATTGTTCAGTGAAAACAATACTTAGAATTGGAGAACGCGTGCATCTTAATTAATATGTACCTGGTTCAAAAAATATGGAAAGGCCAAAATCGATAGCCTTCAAGGGAGCATTTTCACTACTATTTGCGAATAAAAAGTTCTCAGGCTTTAGATCTCTGTGTATGACTCCATGTTCATGACATACCTGCACATCTCAATAATACTCTCATTTTAATTAAAAAAAATTCAATTAAATAGTAATCACTTCACTAAATAACCACATATAATGTTTCACACCATAAAAAAATAGAATGAAAAATCAATTCATTTCTTACTTTTTTCTGAAAAAAATGAAAACATTTTCAATTTTATTTTTTTTTGGGAGTACTACTTTGATCAGTGGGGTTAAAGATTTGTAAATTTTGGTTTTATAAATCCGTAAAATGATTAAAATTAAAATATTTTTAAATTTAAGGAATCAATATTATAATATAATTCATGTGAACTAAATATAAATTAGTAATATTTGTGATAATGCTTGTTCAAGATTTATCTTACCAACAAACTCACCATGAACTATTTGGGATTAGAGAGCATAGCCAAACCTCAACAAAACTACTTTGGTAATTAAATATTCACCTCAAGACTATTTACAACATCTAAAATTGTTTTCCTCACATGATTCTTACCATGCAACAAAAAAATTCTATAACATGAACAAATCTTACCCAAAAAAAAAAAAAATTATTCTCCCCTCCATCCACAATATATAACCCTATTTTTCTTTTGCATGTGATTTAATGTAATATATTGGAGGGTATTGTGAGGTGCGTTTACGAATTTAAAAACTGTATATAAAAAATATACAAGCATATTTTTCATATCCAATTTTTAGATTCGTAAACTGACCTCACAATACTTCATAATACCCTCCGGTACATTGCACTGAATCACGTGCAGAAAAACAGAACCAATTACTGTGGACGGAGGGAATATTATACACACGAGGCGGTTCATTGTGCGCCAGTTACATAGTATAAGTCCGTACCTTGATGACCTCAAGAATAGTCTTGGTAACAAGTGCGGCAGCCCTCTCAGTGTAATGCCCCCTTGCAACTATCCTATCAAACAACTCTCCACCCTCACAAAGCTCCATCACAAGATAAATGGCCTCTTTATCCTCATAAACTTCTTTATACCTCACAATATTTGGGTGTTGAGGCAAATGCCTCATGATCTCCACCTCCCTCCTCACATCCTCCACATCTATATCCGTCCTCAATTTGTTCTTCGATATCTTCTTGCACGCCAAGCTCTCCCCCTTCTCGTCGTCGAAGCACTCGTACGTCACCCCGAACTCCCCCCTCCCGAGCTCCTTCCCCAGCCTATATTTCTTCAAGATGTCGTCACCCGTCGGGTCCTTGAGCACGTGGATAGGGCGCGATTGCCTAAGCAATCGCCCGCTGAATTTCACATTCTCGGGATGGGGATGAGGATGGGGATGAGGATGAGAAGAGGGATGCTTTTGATCTTGCCTGCTGACTTTTTTCTTTAAGAGAATTGTTTTTCTTTGTAAGGACATGCATGGCCCCATGGGATTGGGGAGGGTGTTTCTTTTTTTTTCTTCTTCTTCTTTTCCTTTGTGATTTTTTTTCTTCTTTTTTAATTTTTTTTGAATTAGTTCTCTCGTGAAGAACTTGTAGCCCTCTCTTACAATCCCATGGGAACAAGAAGAACAGGATCGGATTTCAGAGGGAGATAATGTTGTGGTGATTTGTTTTTGGTTGCATTTGCCTACCGTTTTTGTCTCTCTACCTTTCAATATTATTTCCCTATTTACACCTCTAATTAACTTTGTGAATTATTAATTTGTTTTTCTATGTTTTAATATATTTATTTTTAACGCGAAATCATGGCTTAAAGATATCTCAGCTTGGGTTAAATCAACTAGCTAGGCGCTATATATTTTTTATTTTCCCATAGTGGTGGAATCTTGATAGCATTGAAAATATATTATTTCAATCAATTATTATTTATTAATTTTTACAGTTTTTTATTAATATATAATTTATGTAAAATAAAATATATGTACGTACGTATTTTATAATTATTTAATTAATTATATATTTCAACTATTTTTTAAATTAACAAAGTACTAAAATTAAAAAATAATTTTAATGTTTAAAATATTAATAAAAAAATTCTCAAATTTAAGTATTCAACTATGCATTATAATTAAAAAGTAAATATTTGTAAAATAATAAAATTCATATTTTAAATTTAAATTTTATTTAAAATAAAAAATAATAATAATTAAGAATCATAAAAAAATTGCAACGGAATAAAAAATTTAATGTTCAAATGTGTTCCCTTTTACATAAGGAATAATCTTGTATGCACCAGTGCAACTCAAATTCATTTTTAAAAAGTTAAACAGTTTATAACTGAAAAATTAAACAGTTTATTATTGAAAAATTATATTATGAAAGATATATTTTTCAGTAATAAACTGTTTAACTTTTTAAAAATGAACTAGAGTTACACCGTATAACTGGTGCATAGGAGACTTACTCTTTACATGAACACGCAAATTTTAAATTTGATATGTAGTTAAAATATATTGCAGATAAAAATGGAATATAATACAATCAAACTAAAAGTAAAATATACATAAGTGGAGTAATATATTACTTTGTAATAATTAAAGTACAATATTAATAACTTATTATTTTTATGTGTCTTAGCAGACACTTATGAATAAGGCTACTAATATAAACCTAAGCTTGTGTATCCACAATATACTGAAAAACAGTCCTGGAGATTTTATACCCTCCCCTTTACGCCATACAAACCACTCACAAAATCCAGCACAACTTTTAAGGTAAAAAATGTCTAAAACGAAATTTATAAACAGTATACTAAATAATATTATATGATATCTCACCACAATCAGCGTAGCCTTGTAATGAAGTTTCATCATCTCAAGTTTCACAAGAACCAGAATCAGGCTTACTTCTTTTCTTTTTTTTTCTTTTTTTACTTACTTTGAAAATAAGTTGCATGGACTAATTTTTTTTTAGAAGGTAACTTCATTGAACTTAAAACAACAAACTATTTACAACAACATTTTGATAAAACCCACATCCCACGAAATGAACACAGAAATTCCTCGAACCCAACAATCATCTAAGCTTTGGTGGTAACTCCCCGTCTAGAGCACATTTCAACGACGTTGGTGACACATTTGGCATGCATTTGCAGATCGAGCATTGTCATAGGTACACTGATCGCACGCCCAATTACCTGAATCGTCTGCATTTCTGATAGATGTGCCTGTTTTGGAAGATCCCTTTGCCTTTCCGCCTTTACTCTTGCTAGTCCCTGCAACAGTTTTTGAGCTCGTCTTGTTACTTACAGACTGTGAATCTACGTCTGAGAGACCGTTCTCTAATGCTCCAACCAGGTTTTCAAAGTAGTTTCGTGTCACACTGTTACAATGAAAAAGAAATTTTTTGGTCACCTCTATTAGAGAAATACACAATCAACAAAAAATAGCATCATTCCAAATAAATAATAATAATAATACTCCCTCCGTCCATGAAACTTGACTTATTTGTCCATCCACCAAAATGTGGACATTCCCTTTATGAAAATAATCACTTTATTATCACCCTCCAACCATAACTTAATTGTACATGTCATTGACTTTACACTCGCGTCAATTATTTTATTCACATCAATTACCTTAATTTATCTACTTAATTAAAAAATTTACTATTTTTTCTTAATGTGTGCAAAAAATGTTTTAAGCACAGACTTTGTGGATGGAGGTAGCAATAATTTGCAACCTTCTTATACTGGGTCAAAATGAAGGAGCACTACTATTTAATTGTTCTACTAAG
Organism: Prunella vulgaris; assembly: GCA_026898435.1. Classification (NCBI taxonomy): domain Eukaryota; kingdom Viridiplantae; phylum Streptophyta; class Magnoliopsida; order Lamiales; family Lamiaceae; genus Prunella; species Prunella vulgaris. The sequence continues at coordinate 970,000 of JAPKLY010000024.1, read as the reverse complement.
AGGTAAAAGTTGGCCAGTTGTTTAACAGTACTAGTTGAGTGAGTTGCACCCAAGTGTTGCTCCTTCTGCACCCTATTCCAAAAACAACTATACACCTAAATATAAAATGATACTATTAAGTTTACACTACCACACAAGGCGCAAATTCCTTTGAATCTCAATCATGTGCACACTTATCATAATCACAATCTCCAGTTTTGAAGGAAGCATTCTTTCATGGACTTGCAACTTTACCCAAGAAACTTCAATATCTGATTTACGTTTCTTTTTAACTAGAGAAACTATTACAGAAAAAAACATATCTGGCTGAAAAACAAGTATCAGGCTGATTAAGGGTCATGAAAATCCAAGAAATGCGTGCAGGTGTCACAACTTAAGTAAGAGCACCTTAAATTTCATGCATACAAGAAAGGGAGTTGGTGACCTTTCCAGATTCTTTAAGCACTAACAATCTCATAATCCCAGGCAAGAATAAATTACCTTGTCAGACCAGCAAGTTTCGTACGGAAGTCGTTAAAATCTTTTGATGGACCATCAGAATTCAGGTAATTCATTAGCTCTTTCTCAGCACACTGATGAAGCCTCTCCAGACCAGCTTCAGCCTCACCTAAATATAATCACATTCGGCTGTTGACACTGAACTGAAATATCCTAGATTTCTAACCACAAAATGCAAACAGGTCAAGAGATGATACCTTGCAAATACTCAAAAAACTGTTTTTTAGCATGTTCAAGTTCTGGTAGATAGTAGCCATATGCATAGGTCCATTTTAAAACCCTCCTGCATTCAACTATCTGCACAAATGCCACGGTTCCATGCATTATTATAGGAAAGTATAATATAATGAAAATTAATGAAGATACAATAGCCTTTGATGAAAGAAAATTCAGGACCAATTACAAGGTAATATGAAAAAAAAGGACTATTTTGTGGATCAAGAAAGAGTAACAAATAACTGCCCCGCAAGAAACCGGACCTTGTGACAACATCTAAAAGTATGTGACCTAAATGACTGACAGCCTCATATTACCATCCTCGTGCAGAAAGAATATGAGTAGAAAAATTAAGATACAATTAGGAGGTATCCACTTCTTTTTCTCAAGTTGCCACTATTGTTCAACATATGACCATCAGTTGACTTGAAACTCCTAAACAATATACTGACCAGAGATTTACAAATCTTTTCTCCATCCAATATATGACCTTAACCAGTGTATTTATATGCCTAAAAAAATTTTAACATGAGCAGAAAGACTTGCAAGTAAAATTCATTTGGTAATCAGGCAATCGTCACTGAAATTAACCAAACAAGAAGCTATTCAAACTCAGCACACCTGCTGCTGGACTTACCTGTTGCCAGGCTTCTATTATAAACTTCAATTGCGACTCAGGTTGGGATTGCACTTCACTAAGCTTCTCAAGCTGGAGAAAAAAGAATTGAATATTACAAAAACAAATTTGTTGATAAATCACTTAAGTAATAAACAGACATAACTACTAGATGAATCTACAAGAGCTTATGAGCATCCAAATTCTACAAGTGTGAGTGTTGGTCAGGATGATAAGTATAGGAGTGTCAAAAGATATATACTAAGATTAATCCATTAACGTTGAAGATGACATCCCACCCATTAGCAATTTTCAGCTCACATGGAAATTGATCATCACAACAAGAACAATGTGTTGAAGAGAATAAGTCTACAACGAATATCCTCCAAAGTGTTGTGTTTGCTTCCAAGCATCAAATTCCATCATTATAATATTAATGCTATTGACAGGAGTAATACAAATAAATATCAATCAAACCAATTCTTATTGATGTGCTTGACTATCAGAGAAGCATGTCTAACAAATGTTAAGTAATTTAACAAAAAATACTTCCTCACCGTAAGATAAGCAACCTACTAGGTCGGAACTCTTGAGAGAATTCTTCATAAAAACAAATTATTACCATTTTCAAAGCAGATTCATCATTGTTGAGCACTATCAGGAAGGAAATTGTGATAAAAAAAAATTCTTTAAACTTAAGTCGCTAAACAATCATCTAGGAGACACAATGTAACGTGGCATTACTTAATCACCACCAAAACATATAGAAGCAGTATATCCTTACATGTACGCTTTGCATTTGGTGCAGATCTGACATCGCTTTTTGCCTTGACTGCATGGAAAGAAGGAAAAATGAATACAATGATATAAAGACAGCAGCATGTAGGTCCAACTTGGTGATGGCAAAATAATATAGACTCGAGAACCCATGATTACTCTCAGGTGCAGCATCATAAAATTATTAACTAAGCCCTCCGCCCCCCAAAAGTATGCTCATTCCCTATTTGGACATGGCCAATAAATATTTACACTCAAAAACAATTATATTATAAAAAACAGACCCAGAATACCCTAGAATACTCTTTACTTTATCTAATTTCTTTAAAACTTGTTCCCAGCGCTCTAGGCACACTTCTGGGTCAGACGGAGTAGCATTTAAGAGGGAAAGGATCTTTGATGATCTAGCATAGCCAACTCAGTATAGAAGCCCCTACCGTCCAGTGAAATGATACATTGGTCTTGCTACAGCTTGTCTCAGCCCAACAGATGTACAAACCAGAAAATAAAACCAGGAGAAGTACTACACAGGTTTAAAAGATAAATAAGAGATGCACAGGAAGGTGTTATTTCTCTACACATTTAAGCCTGTTCAAGAAACAGTCCATCTAAATGCCAATGCTCTCACAGTTATGATTGCTAAAATAATTTCTGCTAATTTTCTTCACAACATTAAGCAAATGGACAAGCTGTTCAATTCACAAAATTAAGGTCAAGTTAAATGACTGCAATTGCTTTTAGAGTAATCACCATTTCTCAATATTTAGAATTGATGTTTAGCCAAAATTTCTACTTTTCATGTGTTGTATCTAATTACTTTAAATTTAGGTCAAAATACATAAGGGGCAGTAAGATCCTTAGATGGATAATAAGATTTACATGAAATACCCAAAGAGAGTCTGAGAATTGGAAATGAACAATCATATTTAGGGAAAAGATATTGTTTTTTATGAAATAATCAGGCATCGACTAGTTTACCGATTGGTTAGAAGCCCATCGCTCATAATAATGGGTGTATCTTTCCAAAGAATTCTTGGCCATCTCTCTCCGCCTCTCAGCCTCATCATACTGGATGCATTGTGCAATTTCGTAAGAAAATATATTCAAATACAATGCTCAAGCACTTTAGAAAATGACGTGTAGCAGAAGACAGTACATAAATCTTACGTACCACTCCCTCTTGCTTCGCTGCTTCGTAACGATTGCATGCGTAAAAACCTCCCGTTCTTTCACCATGGTCAGTCCATGCACCAAGACACAGCCTGCAAAACAGAGCACATATACGATGCAATCAGGAATTTCAATAAAGCTGTGAGTGTATCAGCCAAATAAAAGACATAGAAAGGGAAATTGTTACTTATAAAATGTAGGATTCCTCTGAAATTGTGTGTATTATTATTGATCTATGAGACTCTCATATTTATGTGAGAAGAAGACCTACGTTACCATGTTATGAGAGTGTGTGTTAATTGATGTACGAGCTCCATATTTATATTTAGAGAAAAGACATAGGGTAACAACCAAAATAAGGAAAGCATCATAATGATCTAAGTAATTTAACTACTCAACACAGAACTAAACAAAGAAGCATAATAACATAATCTTCAACATACAGCATTTCGTTTTAAAAGTACAAGAAGAAACATACCAGCAAAATTCGAACTTGCACGGTGGAGTGCAAGTCATGTGCATGCAGCCTTGGTTCTTTTCAATTGGACGCTTGCACTTGGGACAGGGCTTGGAGTTGGCCAGTATCCTAAAATGGCAAATTGAGCATGAGCAAGGTCATAAACTCTGCCTCAAGACAATAAATCCCGCTAAATAGAAAATGTATACCATCTTGTAACAAAAAGTTGACCATTTTGATACACCAAGTGTTCTAACGATGAACGTGTATAGCAAAACAGATATAGAACCTAATGCTCGTACCAGATTAAAAAGAAAAAGTTATATTACTGCATCTACATGAGTCTGACATTTAATGAGCATTCCCAAAACCTCAAGCATCCTAACATATCAATTAAAAGAGAACCATCTCCTTATCCACATTATGTACTATCTAAATGAATACTTCCAATAAACATCTTTCTAACTTCCACATTAAATATCCAAGATGGCTCAAGAAAGACATCCAAATTTGCAGTTTCTGTCAAGTGTCAAATGGCTAGTAACAATTGATATTGTAAATATAGGCTGCTGGAAAAGCAAGAAAACTAGTCATCAACTGCATATAATGATGCAAAACAGGAGTCCTCACATATCCATCTGTTTAGGTTAATCTCTACACACAATCAATGCAATCCACAAGAAATTTTATGTAAACTTGTACCTAATATAGATCTTTATACCCCTCCCTCAATAATTATTATTAACAATTAACAACAATGTTTATTATTATTATAGTATATAAGCAAATGCTTATGCAGTAGGTTTCAATTTCTAAATGGATGAGCATGCAGTTCAGCACATTTCTCTATTATAGTACACGCAAAGATAGAAAAGTTGACATCATCTGGGACTGTTACCAACGCCTTTCTTTTTGAATGTCATGAGAAAAACTGTACTCTAAGCATCCAAACCTCAAGCAATAAACACACTCAGACACAAATAAAGATTCCAGAGTCAAACTCATAATGTCACAAGATCGAAAGAAACCCCTTCTTAACATCACTTGAATGCACGATTGTCACAAAATAATTCAAATATCTTGGTATCTCTGTTGTCATGCAGTGGACGGCAAAATACAAATATCATTTCAACAACTAACAGTCTGCATTTAATGCATTGAACTAGATGCATGAAAAAACATCATTTGCTCAAGAAACGTAGTACCAATTCATGTTTTCTGATTCTGCACTGTTTTTCAAAACCCACTTCGCCACAGTTTCACAGTCCACAGGCCGATGAGCTTCCTCTGCACACTGATTATACCACCAGCTCATAATAATTAACTTGAGTGATCCACATATAAAAAAACAATTAAAAACATAATAAACCCCAACTTACATTCCAACAAAAGCTATACGAACAACTGCAAGTGACGTCATAGCTTCCGCTACCAACATCAAATTCCACGGCAAAATCACAACCAGGACCAGGGCACCACTTAATCTATAAAGAAATATAATCAAGGTAATAAGTACAAATAGTCATAAAGCACAAGACCTTCTGAAAACATTATGATATTACCTCTGAAGTTTGTTCACAGAGAAATAATGCTACATACAGATATGAGAATTCTCAACAAGCTGACGGACCAACTCAAAAGTCTATCATCTAATTTTCACATCAGTGTGTATTATAAACAAGGAGATACAGATATCCTTCTATGAATGCAAAGGTAGGCTCAGAGACCAAGTGGAGAAAAAGGCAACAGACTGAATTCTTCTTATAAATGTCAGTCAAAAATTCAAAATATGTTCTTTTGTAAGATATCAAGGGAGGATGAAGTTGCATTAAATAATTTGACTTGGTTGTATGTCAGAGATAATCAGATAACTCATCCCTTTGTACTGCCTTACTTTGCTCAACAGAATTTCTTACGTCACTTGACTCACTTCTTATGGTCAAAAATTTAAAACGTCAGCAGCAGTCGTTCTTATAGCAGGAGTTAAACAAAAGAAAAAAAGCACCATGAAATATACCTATGGCCACATCAGTGTTTTCATAAGCGGCTGACAGCTAAACCGGTTTGGGCACCGGTTGGCGGTTCAACCCGGCAAACAATCTCTGTTTATTTCTATGAAGAATTACAACAAAATTAATCAAAAAAAAAAAAAAATGTTCTAATTGATTTTTGAAATATACAAGTTAATAAAAAGTTAATATGTTCCAATTATTTTTTAAGTCAAAGTCAAAACAAAAACCTAACTATAAAAAAGTAAAGTAAAGGGCCTCAACTCAAAATAGAAGAAAAGGCCCAAGAAAAGCCCAATTATATAAATTAACCCATGGTAATTAATACCTAATTCTAAAACATACTACATCATCCTCTTCCTCCGGAAGAGGAATTGCGCCGCCCACACAGATACCCAAAAGGTAACAGAATTATTACACAAGTCCAAAAACATGATCTAAAGACGCCGCCCACAGATTTATGTTTTATGCCTTCTTCACCTACTCTGTTTATATCTCTCAAACTTCTTCTTTCATCGTCTTCATTGTTGTTCAGTAGCCGTCGCATTTGTGGTCGGCGTCCGTCGACAGCGGAAAAGTGAAGAGAAGAGGACGAGTTTGTCTGTGTTTTGTGTGAATTGCCTGAGAAGAAAATCAGGAAGGGAAAAAAATATGGTTTCAACTTTCAAGGGTTTAACAGTTCGATGGTTTTTACGGTTGAACCTGTTTTAGGTCGGTTCAATACGGATAGATCGCAAAATCAGTTTTTAGTGGGGTTTCGGCTGGTTTTGCGGCAGGTTCCCGGTTGAACCGGAGTGTCCGACCCAGTTTTGAAATCACTGGGCCACATAACCCCCAACACACACCCCAGGACTAAATGAGTAAACATTTAACCCCTGAATTTAATGTTTTGACAAAATTGTGCACATGCCAATGAATATAGATTCTGAATATCACAAGTTTAGTAAAAACTTCTCAGAAAAGCAGAGACTGACTTAAGGGAATCAAATATAAAAAACAAAGTAATTAATGATACTCATATACATACATATATATATGAAATAAAGAAACACATATTTTTCAATTTGTTCAATGTCTACATAAACTATTAGGTTTCAACCCAAATCATGTCTAAAACACTTATCTGCACAAGGATGTTAATATAGTTGGACTTCTAAGCATATGAATATTTACAAAATCTATAATAGTTGAGGATATTCTTCCAACTCCATTTTAAACTCAAAAGGATAAATAACCATTCCTGCCTAGAAATTTATCACATTCATTTACCACACTAGTTTTATTAATTAAAAATCCATATACAGAGTTGTAAATAACAATTTAAATTATTTTTTCTGATAAAAAAATTGACATTGAACGAAGGGCATCCATTAGTTCCAGAGAGTGGTTGTGACAATCAGTGAAGTACAGCAGTGTACATATTTTAAGCAGTGGCAGCGCTGAGAAGGATTAAACAAGGACAAGATGAGCCCACAACATAGACTTTCTCCTTTTTAATGGTTTGAAGACAAACCAATTTATACTACCTAATTGTTAATATTACCACACACAAAAGTGCATACACAAATACACACAAAGATGTGGGCATGCATGTCTTCTGAATTTGACAATCACAGGTAGACATGACATTATGAACTCTATCAAGCATTCTGAATATATAAGCGTGTCAGGGCACATAATTGCATCAACAGTTCCATAGTTTTAAAAGGAGCGCCCGAGGCGCAAAAGGCGCGAGGCTCAAGGTATAACGCCTCGAATAACAAATATGGGGCGCAGATCGTAAGGCGCACGCCTTTGGGCGCCTTTTAAGCCTTTCGTAAGGCGACCAAGGCGCGCCTTTGGTCTATCAGCTTGTTGAGTCATTCTTTTCAATAGAAATAGCACTTTTAGTTCAAGTAGAGTAGCACTTTTATTAATATATATTTTTTTAATTAAATAAGGTAATAATATATAAGACTAGGGTTAGGGTTTTTTTTTATTTTCATACATCACCTTCGAACAAGGCCTCCACTCCTCCTTCCAGTCGGCTCCAGCCCCCCGACCGCCTACTCCAGCAAACAGCCGGCCGCCGCCAGTCGCCGGTAAGTTTTTGTTTTTTTTTTATCTTTTTATCACTTCTTTCACTCTTTTTAAACAGAATTTTAAAAAAAAAAAAATTCTCAATGTTATAAACTGCTATTTTGAATGTTATAATTCTTATTTGTGTATTATTTAAACTTTTTTTGTGTTTATGACTGAAATATAGCTGTATGTGTCTTTTTTTCAGTTCTAATCAAATGGAAAGCGGAGGGGATAGTAGTAGTTTTTGTACTTCACTCAAAGATCCGGGTTGGAAGTACTTCACATTGGCTGCACCACCTAAGACGAATGATCTAAAGTGCAACTTTTGTAGTCGTGTCTTAAAAGGTGGTATATGCCGTGGTAAGCAACACCTTGTGGGTGGTTTTAGGAACGCAACACTTTGCAAAAATGTTCCTCAACATGTGCGTGAAGAGATTAAAGCCTACATGGAAGCTAAGAAGCTTGATAAGTTGGAAGCTATGAAGAACATATTGGAAACAAATATGTTTGATGATATTGAGGGGGATGATGAAGTTCAAGCTACTCAAGCTAGCATGGGTGGGGCTGCAGCTGCATCCAAGTCAAATAAGAGGCAGAATCTAGGCCCAATGGATAAATTTGTCCATAAAGTTGTTGAGAACAAGCGTAAAGAGAGGCAAACAACAATCAATGAGGCATACAAGAAGGAGATGAGGGAGAAGGCAGTGCTAAGCGTTGCTAGATGGTTATATGATGCTGCAATTCCGCTAAACGCTATCACCTACCCGAGCTTCAAAGAAATGCTGCGTGATGTCTCTGCATATGGAGTGGGTTTTCAACCACCTTCATGAGATAAGAGTGCCTTGCTTGAGCAAAATTGTGAAGGAGGTTGAGGATGATTATGTCAGTGTTTGTCGTGCTGAATGGGAAAAGTATGGTTGTACCTTAATGGTTGATGGATGGACAGATAAGAGGCAAAGAACTTTGATTAATTTCCTAGTAAATTCTCCAAGAGGTTCCGTTTTTATCGAAAGTGTTGATGCATCAGATTATTCAAAGACGGGATCGGCCATGTGTGACTTGTTAGACAAGTTTGTACAGAAAATTGGAGAGAAAAATGTCGTCCAAGTAATAACCGACAATGCTAGTAACATGAAGCTTGGGGGTAAGTAAGCTATAAGTCTATAACTATAAGCAATCTTTTTTCATATTTTTTATAAACTTGTTATTAAATTTTATTATATTGTTTACTATTTAGGGAAAATGTTGGAAGCAAAGAGGCCAAATTTGTACTGGACTCCATGTGCAGCTCATTGCATCGATTTAATGTTGGAGGATATTGGAAAGATTTCCGAGTTTAAGTTGACGCTGGAGAAAGCAATGAGTGTGACATCTTTCATCTATGTCCATCCAGGAGAGGTGAATATGTTGAGACAATTCACAGGCCATATGGAGCTTTGCCGAGTTGGTGTTACACGATTTGCTACTGCCTTTCTCACACTTCAGAGAATGATGAAGTTGAAAACTGATTTGAGGAAGATGTTCATTTCTGATAATTGGATGCAAAGTAAATGGTCCAAGGAAGCTGATGGAAAGAAGGTGGTTAAGATCATCTTGGCTCCAAAGTTTTGGTCAAGCGTGCTTTACATCTTGAAGATATATGGCCCCTTAGTCGGTGTCTTAAGGTTAGTTGATGGTGAGAAAAAGCCTGCAATGGGATATATCTACGAGGCTATGGATAGGGCAAAAGAGGCAATTATGAAGTCTTTTGAAAATGAAGACCGGTACCTTCATATATTTGAGATTATTGACAAGAGATGGGAATGTCAGCTCCATCAACCTTTGCATGCTGCGGGACACTACTTGAATCCCGAGTATTTTTATGCAGCCGATGGAGAACTAGAAGAAGTGGATGAGGGTTACGTTAAAGCTCTTCAGAGATTGATTCCGGACCCTAAGGAGCAAGATAAGATCTCTGTGGAACTAGAGAAGTACCGGAAGGCTGAAGGGATGTTTGGATATGATATGGTGAGGAGACAAAGAACACTGTTGGCTCCAGCAGTATGGTGGGAAAGATGTGGTTCATCTACTCCAACCTTGCAAAAGTTTGTTGTGAAGGTGTTGAGTCTCACTTGTAGCTCTTCTGGATGTGAGAGGAATTGGAGCATTTTTTAAAATGTAAGTAGCTAACTCAACTGCTTTAAATACCATTCATATTGTTATTTAGATTTTCATTTACTACTTTTGTTACAAAAATTGACACTTTGAAGGTACATGCTAAAAGAAGAAACAGGCTACTACAACAACGCATGAACGATTTGGTGTTTGTCAAATACAATCGTTCATTGAAGCGTCGTTATGATTCACGTGATCGGATTGATCCCATTTCTTTGAAAGAAATTGATGAATGTAATTAATGGTTGGGTGATAAGTCCGATGATGAAGATTTGGTGTTTGAAGGTGATGATTTGGATTGGAATTTGGTTGGTGATGCTCTTGGAGTTGATGAGCCGGCATATCAAACTAGAGGGAATAGGTCGATGGGTGCATGTACTTCGAGTACTAGGCATCCTATAGATAAGGGCAAAGGCAAACAAGTGAATAAGAGCAAGGGCAAGATGAAGAATGTAAAAGGCTCATCTATAAGACTTAGAGATGAAGATGATGAAGGCGAATATGAATTTGAGAAAGAAGAGGAAGAGGAATATATTGATAATGATGAATTTGGTGATGAGGAGGAGGAGGAGGCCTTTGAATTTGATGAGGACTAGTTAATTAGACTTAATAGAACTGCTATTTGGTGATATTTGGGTGTTTTTGCTGCTGTTTTTGTGAAATATGTGTGTTTAGGAAGTCTATTATCATCAATTTAGTATTAATTTCATGTTAAATTGTGTTATTATGTTCATTTATTGTCATTTTGGTAGTATTATGTGGTTTTATATGATTTTCCATAGTAATATATGTGTGAAATGTGCTTAGGAAAGTCAAGGACGAGAGGGGCGCCTAAGGCTCGCGCCTTGCGCCTCGGGCGCAAGGCTCACTCTTGCGCCTTTGTGCGCCTTGAGCCTTTTAAAACTATGAATAGTTCTCAAAACTTCATGTTAAAGCAGAAGAGGATTCTAAACAAATATGGAATCTTGTAAATAGCAGTTATATTGTACAAGGGAAATGTATCCAGGTCCTTATGTACTAAAAAATGGTAAGGTTTTAGGAAAAGATATGCCAACCTTACGGCTGTCCTCAACATAAGATCTAAGAAGATAGCGTCGGTACTTCTCCTTATCCACATCAGATCCCAACTTATTAATCATATCTTGGCCGATAGCAGCACCACAGGACGGATCAGGACACCTCAAAACCAAGCATCCAGGACCATCATTGATGGATGTGCTAATATAAGCTAAAAAGGCAGACAAGTAATGAATCAGTTACATTTGACATATAAATCTGCAAAGGCATGATGACTGAGCAGCATATAAGACTAAGGTATCCAACAAAGACATGCTAGGTAAACTATTCCGCTTCCAGATATTGAAGTGACAAAAAACATAATAATACGTATTGTTCTTGTTATATATAATGCATTCAATACATCTATGCATGTCAATGTTCAAATGCTGTGAAGAAATTTTTAAATAATTGAACAAGACAACAAAAAACGCATTGCAAGTTCCTTAAACAGGTCTACCTACGCATCATCTTCAGGCACTCCCATTCCCTCTAAAACTTATCGAGCATAACAGCATATCCTAAATAATGTTACTTCTGGATCTCTACTATCAGACAACTATTGCGAGAACCATAATCAGCCCAGTTCCAAATTTCCAAAGGCAATTAAAGCAAAGATTACAATGTCCATGAACAAGTGTACGCAGATTTATCAAAAAACCAAAACCGAAATTTACATATACAAACCTAAGCAGCTATACTGGCTCCATTATAACAAAGACAGTACATAAAACCGATTAACCAGCAGACAATACATATATTCTTTGATCTTGTGAATTAGAAATAATATACATACTGCTCAATAATGGAGTTTGGCTCAATATTTCCACACTACTGGCTCAATAATGAACTGATATATTTCAAGTTTTCTAACACAGGATTCTTTTAACACCACCAAACCAGAGAGATTTTAATAAGTTTACGCTTCTTCAAACGAATCAGAGGTAGATATGTAACAGTGTTATAAAACTAATAGGATCTGGTGCTTGAACGTTCTCTGTATCAGCTTGAATGGAAATAACTACTACCTTATATAAGTACAAACTGAACTTCGCAAAAGAATTTCTTATACAATCTACTGTTAAGTATGTTCTTTGATCTAGTGAATTTGAAATAAGATACATAGTTTGAAACCTTGCGCTTACAGAGCAGTAGCTCATCATATAATTTTCCTATGTCAAGAGTTTTAGGATAACTTCATAAGATCAAGTTGCATACAGGTGTCCAGAATATTGCAGAAAGCAACTTCAGATTTTATAGCAACTTAACTGACACAATTAAGGCTACAAATTAAAGTAAATATATACATCTCTGATACAAAGTAACAAAGGATCCACAAAGCATGCGAACATTTCTACTAACCAAAATTAGGTTCCATTTTCAGTTCTATCAACTTTGAGCAGGGGTGGTAGTTAAATTTACATTGGTGTTGCTAGATAATCAGGCCATCATATTAGGTGCACAATAGTTCAATCCTCATAACTAAATCTAGGTATCACAACTAGTTGATTCTTCGAACACAAAGCCATCTTCTCAAGAAAACTTAACACCAAATAAACAAGGGAAACTCAGGAAGTGGTTTGAAGTAGCCTATGATACTAATGCTAAAATTACTTATGAATGTCTTCCACTGTTGATTGTATCCCTATCAACTTTAGTTCTTCAAAGGAAGTGGCATGAAAAACCATAAGAACCACCTCCCAAGTCCCAACCCTACCAGAGGAAACAAAATTTTCATCAAAGGAATTTCCAACTTAGGGGTAGATCTGAAGAACAGATCCACATAGGTCATCAATAGGCTGAAAAACTCTTCTCCCTCCATCAATGTATTCCAAAAAAGGTCACACAAAGGGTGCAATACTTGACAAACCTTTCCAGCATGCATTGCAAAAAAGATGAGAACAGGCAGCAGAACGTAGATCGTTATGTGAGTAGTTATCGAAACAAATCCCGCAAGCCACCTACAGGATATAAAGAAAATTGGTTCAAGATGAGGTAGTGAATTGTGATTGAACATAATAACATGGGAGAAGTCAATTTCATAACTTACTTCCTTAGAATTCGGAGACTTAACAACAGGTTTCTCCAATATGCCAACAGCATTACGTACTCCTTCCTCATCAGCAAACCACTTTTCATGCACATCATTCACACTCCTGAATTAACAGTTATGTAAAAGCGATTTATGGAATGAACTCATATAAAGATGATAGTATTTATGGAAAAGCAGACTGTTCAATGTCATATTCAAGTACTTCAAATCATTTTTCAAGTGCCACATACACCAAATGTTACCAGTTATATCGTCGCAATAGTATGCATGCTGATTCCCTCGAAATAGAAAGGACAGTAGAAATTTTGGTGATGTCTTCTGCTTGACGCTGATGTATATCTTGATCCTTCAAGATGGTATAATTCTTCTGTACATGTACAGAAACGATTTTAAATAAAAATGTAAAGCAATTTCAAACAAAGACATATAAAGCACTAAAGAACTTCCCTTCAATACTTCATATTTTGGCATAAAATAATGTTCTTATGTTCCTAACCTGACTTGTGTAACTACAATTACCCCTGATTCCATGAAGCAGTATAAAGCTGCATAAACTTAAATCTAAAGAGTAGGATCAAACAATAACTCAAATTTAATTACAACTTCCCAAATTCTAAAGTGAAAACTCTCCTTTCTAGAACAATGCAGCAAACTTCTACTCTACCAATGCAGCAACTGATCTGATAGAGAAGACACAGAAAAATATCAACCTTCATTTGCACAAATTTGGCATTCGTTCTACTTAAAAGTCATTTCCAGTAGGAAATTGTCAAATTGTTATGTCAATATCCTGCCTAAGCTGAGACTTTAAGATATATACAGCTATAGATAGTCTAATTTCAGTTCTAATTATCACAAAACAAACAAACAAATTGGGGGCAAGGCACACACATACACCCAAAAAGCCATTAATCAACTTAAACGTCATTTTTCCAGTCAGCAATTGTTAACCCAACATTCTTCCAAAGCTCAAACTTTAAAATATCCAGATACGGAAAATCTAAATTCTGCTCCCAATAGGGAAAAAAACCCCGAAAGGAATTTCATCTTGCATATTTAAGTGAAAATATAAATTATCAATCCATCTGAAGCCCAGCGCAGCATTTCCAGCATAAATTACACTAAGTCAAAAATTCAGCTATCAGATTGCTTCCACCTAAATTAGTTGGTCAGAAGTCAATTCGAGTAAATAAAAAACAATTATTTTGAACGCAAGGATCGCTTTGCAAGCTTTACCTGCGAACGACTAACGAGAGCGTCATCGTCGTCAGAGTAATTCGCCGTGAAAACGTAATCGCCAGAATCGTCCTCGTCTTCATCAGCATAGACATAGTCATATTCTTCACCAGCGTCCCCCTCATCCATATCGTCTTCCTCGCCGCCGCTGTAGTAGTCATCCTCCTCCTCCACCGACGCTACTTCATTGGCGTCGTGCATATCGTCCTCGGAATCCATCGCCGTCGTCGATTCGCAGAAATTTAGCCGACTCTTCCTAAGAAAACCCTAGAGAGAGAAAGTAGAGAGATAAGAAGAATTGGGGACGGTGGGAAGCGGAGATGGAATCAGTGATTCCCACTGTGATTTAAGGCTCTAATATAACTATGCGATCATCACTTCTACAAAAGGAAAAAAATGTTTTTAAGACTTGAAGGACTGCTGAAATTGCACTAATACCATCTAACTTTACCTATATACGGTGTTGATAGAACCAAGTGTACTTTCTTAAAAAAAATATTAATATTATTTTTATTTGTATATTAAAAAATTATACTTTATATAGAACAAAATAATTAAACACACGATATAAATGATAAATCTGATCAAAACAATATTAACACTAAAATCATGAGTATCTCTTGTCACTTGAACTTTTATTTATATATATATATATATATATATTATTAATGTTATATATGTTCATTGACATTGTTTAAAAGATATTTGATTTTTAAATATTTGTAGTAAACATTTATAATTGTGATAGTGAATGTGTGTAACTAAATTCATCTACCCCAAATTTATTTCCACTTTTTATTTTCGTCCGTCTCCCAAATTTATTCTTATGCCTCTTTTAAAAAATATTATTTTATTATCACATTCACAAACAATTACTTTATCTAATAGACTCATAATTATTTTACAATATCCTTATTTTATCTATTTTTATCTCTCTCTCTTTTTAATTCATGCTATGCAAGTGGAAATATATTCGGGCACAAATGGAGTATATGATTTTACCTAAAATCATATCATAATTATAATTGTAACTTGAATAAGATCCAACCAATCCTTAATTTATTTATACTTATATTTTTGGAATAATCACAATATATATATATATATATATACATGCTTGATTTTTTATTATTTGAATACAAAAATATAATTAAAAACTACTCATGTGAAATATTATACTATAAAATATATTTGAAATAAACTATTATGGTAATTTTGTGGGTCAGTGGTTCAATTCAAGTCAAAATTTGTTGATTCCAGACAGATCGAGAAAATCGTATTAAGGCAATAAACATTTGAAAACTTACTCACATGTGTGCTATTAAAAAGTAAGTATGCCTGTATGTGTAGCTATTTCTTACAACACACATTTGTTCTTAAAATAATTATAAAGACAAATATTTGTTTAGTCTATTATTCATCTTCTAAATCTAGATTTTCTTTACGTGATGTTATTGCTATTTTTCTTCATATAGTAACAAGCTTCTCCTTACAAATTACAATATCACATTTATCTTAACATATAAGGACATATATTTTATATTTTCCAATAAATTGATATATTTATATTTATTTGTGTAAGGGCAAATAAATATTTATTCGTAAGTTAACACACATTTATTATTATAGTAACATATATTTGGCCATATAATAACATATTTGGGAGAGAAATTTTATGAGTGATTCTCCCGTGCACTCGAGTGCATATGCACCCTTAATTTTTACTATTTTCAGTCCAAATTTTTTTTTCCTCCATCTCCGCCGGACAGCAACCCAACCACCATCTTCATCAAATCACCATTCTGCTCCAAATCACCACAGCACCACTACTCTCAATACCCATCGTAATTAATTGAAGCACCCCTGAAACGAGCACGTATGGCATCTTTGTTTGCTGTCCACTGGGGTTTCGTATATAGATATAGAAGGGAGCTAACCTCTATGGGTTTCAAGCTAAACTCGTCCCCTTGGCTTAGGCTATTAGGCTGCTTCTTTGGAGATTGTATTAGCGGCATTTAGCTTCCATGTTTCCCACTCCTCCTATTCGATTACTTGGTTCTCCAGTTCTAATTAAGAAAACAACTTCCTATAGCAAATAAATCAATCATTGATTTACTAATTCTATACTTAGAAGAGATGTTTGTTGAGAAAGTACCCGATCCAGTTGTTAGAAACCATTTTTCGAAAAGCTTAACCATTATTTACTTTTTCTTGGGTATTAAGAGTTGGTCCAGGGTATTATAAATTATTCTTGGGGGTATTGTAACTTGTTCTTGGTGTATTGTTATTTGTTTTTCGGGTATTGAGTATTGTGAGTTGGTCTTCAGGTATTATAAATTATTTTTGGGGTATTGTGACTTGTTCTTGGGTATTTACTTATATTTATTCTTGGAGTATTGTGATTTGCTCTACGGGTATTGTTATTTGTTTTTGGGGTATTGAGAATTGTTCTTGGGGTATTGCGAGTTGGTCTTGGGGTATTTACTTATATTTGTTCTTGGGATATTGTGATTTATTTTTCGAGTATTGTTATTTGTTCTTCGGGTATTATTATTTGTTCTTCGGGTATTTACTTAAACTTATTTTTGGGGTATTGTATGTTGGTCTTGGCGTATTTACTTACACTTATTTTTTGGGTATTGTGACTTGTTCTTGGAGTATTGTAAATTTTTTTGGGGTATTGTGACTTGTTCTTGGAGTATTGTAAATTTTTTGGGGTATTGTATGTTGTTATTGGGGTATTTTTATATAGAATTGTTCTTGGGGTATCATAATTTGTTTTTGGGGTATCATAATTTGTTCTTGAGGTATCCGCTCATAATCTATATATATATTAATTTTACTACTAATTAATTACTCATAAGGCCTAATTAAAGTTGTTGCCAATGCCAAACATATATTAATGCCCAACACATGACAAGCATAAAATAGTGAGAATTAATTTCCCACGTATATACAACATTAAATTACTCAAATTAATGCATGAAATCTCGGATAAACGCCAATATACTTAACGCACGACTTAAGTACATTTTAAGCAGATTATTTAATTTAATTAATGTGTAAGACAAGGACAACATAAAAAGAAGCTAAAATGAAGGTGGCAGTGGCAGGACATCATATATATTATATGTGGTGTGTAAAGTATGATTCAATTATAGGAAATTGAAATAATGTGTAAAGAAAGGAGATTTAAAAAATAAGTACGTTTTATTATTATTGTTAATTAATTTGTGTAAGTACATATATAATCATATATAAATTAAACAAGCAACTGCCACAACAAAGAAGACATTGCTTTATCAATACCCCAAGAACAATTATTAATACCATAAGAACAATTTAGTTATACCCCAAGAACAACTTCTTAATACCCAAAGAACAAATGTTCTTAGAGTATTGTGAATTGTTCTTGGGGTATCATAATTTGTTATTGGGGTATAATACCTAAAGAACAACTTATAATACCCAATAAATAATTTATAATACTCAATGAACAATTTATAAATGAATAAACACAAAGAATAATTTATAATAACTAAAGAACAAATTATAATACTCAAAGAACAATATATAATACTCAAATAATAATTTATAATATCTAAAGAATAATTTATAAATGAAAATTTAATAAATAAATCGAGTAATACTCAAAGAACAATTTATAATATCCAAGAACATATTATAATACCCAAAGAACAATAATACTCATAGAACAATTACTTAATTTTCCCATGAATTATTTGGATCTTTTTTTTAGTTCAATTATTTACTTTTTTCTTGGGTATTGTGAGTTGGTCTTAGGGTATTATAAATTATTCTTGGGGTATTTAGAGGGGTTATATATATATTATTATATATGTGTTAATTATTTGACCACGACAACTGAAAAGAAGCACGAAAATTGATTATTGATATCACATTTTCAAAGAATAAATTGAAAAAATAATTATATTTCTCATTATCAATACCCCAAGAACAATTATTAATACCCTAAGAACAATATAGTTATACCCCAAGAACAACTTTTTAATACTCAAGGAACAAATGATGGCAATACCCCAAGAACAACTTCATATACCCCAAAACACACAGTGCGGTGTGTAGTGTGTGTTTCTGAAAAAAGCAAAATAAATTTAAAATTGAAGTAAAATCCAAGTGCATAGTATGCACTTGCATGCACACAAATTTTTGTGAATTTTTATATATTTTCGCAAAAACATATTTCTTCATATAATAACACATTTTTTATTACCTTACATGTGTTACTGCACGAAAAAATATATATTTTTGATTAAGAATAAATAAATATTTAAAACTAGTATATTAGTACTAATACATATTGACTTTTACAGTAACAAATATTTATTCATAATTACAATAATACAAAATGGAGCTAACTCCTAAATTATTTTTCTTCTTGACAATCATCTTTAACCATGCTTATTTTTTAAACACAATTTTGGAATTCAAATGGTTTATAATGAAACATTTATCTCAGAATTGTTCTTCCTCTCCTAATGAGTCTGCCCAAACTTTCACTCACACAGTGAAATCTTAATAAGAAGGATCACACATGTTCATTCACTAACTCACATGGAACTCTTTGCACTCGATATGTAAGAATAAAAGAGTTTCTTCAACTAGAAAACAACACTAAAATATGTAATTTTGGCTTGTTGTTTTAGCGTATAAATGAAGACATTTTAATGATTGAAAGCTTGAATACTTAGTGTCTGCTTTGAAACACTTAAAACAACTTCTAATTTTTTTTTCAAAGTTATCTCCTACAACTTCTAAAAAAAACTATTTTATATAATTTCAAAACAGACACTTAAGATCTTGCTAACCCAATGTTATTATTTCTCTCTCCAACTTATTTTCCATCATTTTTTATATTTTATGATTAGAAACTTCATGTTGAAAGAAGACAACCCAGCGTCTTGATCTAGATCCATATATTAATTTACTATTGAGTTTATTAGTTATATTTCATTACTTCTAAACAATATTAAATCTCAATTTGTTGTCCGTGCTTAACACTAACTTTCCACGTGTCATTACTCTATTGGTTCAATTGCTATCAATCTTGAATTTGTGCCTAACAACTCTTTAAAGTTGTTCAAAGTTAACTATCACATGTAACTTTTTTATTATCTTTGAACGACGGATATCTTGAACCATACTTTATTCTCTGCAACTACATGTTTAATTAGATATTTACTTTGACTACCAGCTGCTGACTCTGAATAGTAGACTCCTACCTTGTTGATTTTTGAAAGTTTATTATAGTTGTAGACTCACGTTTTTTAAAATTAATTTTTATACTTATAGAAAATTTATTGAAATTAGGGTTTGAGAGGAAAGTGGAAAAGAGAAGAGTGATTGTCAATTTGGAGAAAAATGATTGAAGTTCCAGATTATTTTCAGAGTTAAAATATGTTCTCCCTTAGTCAATGACAAGTTGACTATGATAAGAAAGTAATCAAAATAATTTTTTGTTTTGAAAGGCAAAATAAATATTAATATTACCAAAAAATGAGGTGCCAAAATAAATAATAAAAAAATTTGGGTACCAAAATGATATTTACCCATTAATAAACAAATAATCACCGGCGAGTGAGCGACTTCAGAAGTTGGAACCACACTTTTGTTCGCCATTGAAAGCGTCTCGGAAAATTACTGCCGTCCAAACTAATTTACATGTAAATGTGATGAGCAACTGTTCCTCTCTCTCTCTTCCACCACCCATGTACCTCAATTTCTCAGCTCGGTGTCGTTTCCGCCACGCCCCCGTCACCTCCGCCGCCCGCCGCCACCACCGCCGCCGTCTTCTCAAATACTCCCCTAATCACAACCAGACACCCGTCCTCGCACCAACCATCTTCAAGCTCTCCGACGACTCTCTCCAAATAACCTTAAAATCGCCTTTAAATTCCCTTCAGAAGCTCGAATCGAAACTCAATCAATTCCTCGACCTCGGCCGGGAAGCTATTGATGACTTGAGGACTGTCGTCACCGTCGATGGGAACAGCGGAGGGGTTGTAATCTCCTGCAGGAGGTCCACCGTTGAGTTTTTAGTTGCAATTTTTTTCGCCAGTTTGGTAGTTGTAATTGCTTTTCGAAGCTTGTTTAGAATCCGAAGAAACGACGGCGAAGTATTGGTATACAAGAGGGATAGGAGCCTGGGTGGAAAGGAAGTGCTTGTTGGGAAGAGGGAGAATAGTGGGCCGACGAGCCGTACATCGACGCCATTGAGTTCGGAAAATGCTACTTATAACTATCAGAAGAAAAGTAGATTAAAGAAGTTCAATAGTAGGAGGAAAAAAGAGTTGCCTCAGTGGTGGCCTCAGGCAGTGAATCAAGGTCCTAACGAGATTGATAATAAGGAGGAATATCAGAGGATTGCGAACCAGTTGATTCAAGGTTGGTTCTAGTCCATGTTTACTATTATATCTCTTTCTGTGACTAGCTATAGCTACCAAGAGTTATGTAAAAATAAACTTCTGTCTGATTTGTAAAGACATTCAAGTTGGCAGGAAATATATTCTGCACCATACAAATAATATACCACTCACAAATGTAGTCCAAGGCAACTTCGGAGAGATTATTTGGGAACCATGTGTTTTACAAAACATAATGTATATACAAGATAAGTACATGCATGAATCTTAAGAAAGTTTAACATAAATTAAGATGAGTGATCTTAACTTAAAAAATTTGTGCACGTTTGGTATTTCCAGTTAAAAGCTTAAAAAATATGTGCACGTTTTGGTATTTCCAATTAAAAGAGACCGGTGATTGAAACTCAATGCTACTATTTGTATGCAGATTATTGTCTGGATTGATGGTCTCGTAGAGTTGTGGGCCTCCCAATATACTGATTGTTTATCTAGCATGATATATTTTCTATGTTTCTTGTCCTAAAAATTGTGCCAATATGGAAGCTGTTGTTTATGGTATTCAAACTGAAAAACATGCCTTGTACAGGCTTGATAAATCGTAAAGTAATGCCTTCTAAGTTTTACCATTTCTCTGTCAAGCCTGATATACAAGGAATAGACAAGCTCAACAGGTCTATCATGTAACACTTTCTACACATTTTAGAGGACATATTATTTGGATCTTTGTCATGAGTAAGACTTAATTTCAATATAGCCCTTTGTGAATTCTGTCATGTATTTTAATCTTAATCCTAATTCCCAACATTACATACAGCAATCATGGACCGTAAAATGGGTGGGGAGGACATTTCGACGAATGATATAGTTCAGGTCAGTAATTTGCTCTCAAAAGGTCTACATATGAAATTTCATTTATCCTGCATGTCACCAAAAGTTTATTTGTATAAGAACGTAGAACAATATACCCTGTAATTTATACATATAGTTTTGCTAGTTGGTGGTTTTCGTGGAGTTTTCATGAGGTTTATATCCTTTTTGTTACTGTAGCTGACATGGATAATTGGTATGGGCTAGAATGATGCATACTTTTGCTTTGATGGATGTCAACTTAGGATCCCATGAACCTTATAAAGTTGTTTTTTACTAAATTATAGTCAGTTTAATACCGATAGATCTTCTCGGGATTCTTGGTATGACAACTGATGAGCTTGGGTGCAGTGTTGGTGCTGGTAAATGTTGCATGAATGTAGTGTTCCTGTGCTCATCGTACATCATTCATTCAAGAGCTCATGAATTATGACATATCCAGTGCTCATTTGTCAATCAAAAATGTTGAACTTACGAGGATGATCCTATTGACTTTGCCCATTCTCAATCAATATCTTGTTTATCAATTTAAGATGAATTGATTAATAATTGCTGTATCTCAATTCTATCCATTAGACAAAGTGAAAAGTTCATGCTACCGAATGCTGTGCGAATATAAAGGTTGCACATAATTACTTAATAATAACTTGGGCTTATTAATAAACAAATCTCCATGGTTCTTTAAAAGGAATGGTGATTATGATAAATACCTGTTTATTATGTTGCTGGATCATTTTTAGGCTTCTGCTGACTTCATGATGATCTTTAATTATCATGTTAGCGACACAGAGTTTCTTGAGTTATAATTGACAACACTCTAAGTCCATGTATGTTAAAGTGATTCATTACTTCTCCTCTCTGCTGCAGTTACGCCACATATGCAAGGCATATGGAGTCAAGACGTTCATTAGCACAGAAAATGCGCGTGATTCACTTTATCGTGTGTCAATTAACTTTGTTATGGACCATTGCGAGAGGTCGGTATACCAGAGTGGGCTTGTAAAACCTTATACTAGTTGTTGATTCTTGTCTTATACACTCATTTTCTTTCACATATTAGTAACTTGATTGATATTCTGTAGCATACGAACCCTAAACACCTCTATCCAGATTAATGGTGAGGATGTGCGAGAGTTTGTTGCTGGACTTGCTGATAACATTGGACTTGAGAGCGCTCATGCCTCGAGAATGGTATCTGCAGCTGTTGCTGCACGCACACGGTCAAAAATCCTTCAGGCTTGGGTGTGTGCATCTGTTTCTTATTCTTGACATAAGTTCCTCTTGTTACAGATATTTCCTCAGGAAATAGGGTTCTAACTTTAACTCTCAGGCACAATCATTTTGGTTTCTTCCTCCCAGAATATGTAATAGGGGACCAAATGGAATGACTTCGTAAAAAATCTCAAAGGAGACATGACAAATATATATTGTAAACAATTGATGATAATCTGTTTCCAACTACATATTTATTAGCAAAGTATTGAGGTTTGATTGTCATGTTTCAGTCAATTTATTTCAGGCACTAGAAGTCCAAAACAGACACTCAGAAGCGCTAGTCGAACTGTTCAAAGTATGTCTTATTCACCGGATCTTCCCTCCCGAGGAGAATTCAGTATGTTCCTTTTTCTCTTGCTTTCTGTGCGTCATTTTATGTGTTCTTTTGGTCTAGTACTTGGGTTTGTCTCTCTGCCCTATAACTATTAATGAGTAATCACACTGACAATATTCCTATTTTAAATCCTCAAAATGGAGCTTAGTTTACATGTTCCATACATATTTTCTCTTTCCCTGTCGTCATTGCAAAACTATTATACATAATGGTTGTGGTAGGGACGTAGGTTGCAACTTTAAATTTATTTAATATTAAGGTTTTACTGGCCTGCCTAAATGCCAAGCATGCGGGTATTAGTTTAATTTTTTGGTATCACTTCTTGGTCTCTTCTCCTGCTTTAAATGCCACTTACCACTTATCAAGATAGATTAGTACCAGTTCCCTAAGGCTGTGTTTGGTTCCTCACTGTTGAGATGATTTTACATGATTATTCACTTATTACCAAAAATTTTTTACTCTTAAGGAGTCTTGGTATTGACAACAGGCTTAACAATTTTGTGGTAATCTGCCAGGACAGAGTTTTGGAAAGAGTTAGATAACTCTTCAGTTTTCATAAATATAAACAAAAAATATAAAATAGATAAGTGACCTTAACAGTTTTAAGGCATTTCAGATTTGCATCTATAAGGTAAAAGGCTATGTTATTGATTATCTGGTGCCTAATTAGCCGAAGATTATCCAATATGAGGTTTCAGTTTGTGGGTCTCTATAATACTATGTTTTTCTTTTTGTTATTTTCCTTTGTCTCAGTTCACAACATCAAGAACAGTGAAAATATCATACATTCTTACAATCCCGAAACACGTCACTCTCACATACTGACATACCAAGAATTTTTAAATGCAGTCTCTTGTCTCTCTCCCTCTCTCCTTTACCACCTTAAAGCATTAACAGAAAGATAGTGTTAAGTACTCATCCCTAGTTTAGTTGACTCAATAACTGCAGTTTGTTGTGGGAGAGCTTATACACACTTACAGTTATGATAATATCAGTTTTGGTTGTTGCAGCCTGAGATGGAAATGGTTGCTCGAGGCCTTGACAAATCATTAGATGTAGAACAAAGAGAATTTATATTGAATTCATTCATTGCTGTTTGTGGTGAAGATATTGATCAAAGTGTGGTGGAAGCACTGGGTTTGGTATGTCAACTGAACTTTGACATTCATAACAATGATTTTCTGGGACTTTCACTTTTTTTTTTTTTTTTGGGTTGATATATCAAAGAATGTTTTAATTTGAGGTGATGTATTTCATATACCACTATTTTACTTCCATTTATTTAGCACAAAGCAAGAGTATGCATATGCCAAATCCTTCTAAAGTAGAATTGCTCACATATTTGTGTTAGTTGTGGACCCTCTTGACAGCTTTCACACTTATTTGTTCTTGATTTCACCATCTTCAGTGACGTGATGTCAAGTCTCACCATTCTCTACTGGGTTTCCAGTTGCAATTTAGGAAGTATTGACAATTGTGGGTCCTTTCCATCTGCAAACAAGTTTACCAAAACATTACACTTTGTCTCTTCACTCTTGATACTTAGTTCTGATCAATGAATTTAATTTTACAGCAATAACAGTTCATCAGATTTAACCCTTGCTGGTATGCTCCCACAGGTAGGAGTCGTTGATGAACCGGGAAACCAGTATGTATAAACGTAATAGCGCGTAGACTGTGCTTAACTGGAGTATTTGGTAAGAATGTAAGATATTTCCTGCTCCAGCCACTTATTTCAGCATAATTTTTTGTTCAATGATACTTGGGTAGCTCTAATGATGAGCTCCTTCAGTACTTTTTTTTATCCACATTGTGTTGCAGTTGATTTTCTCTTAATGTATTTAATAACTGAAAATCAAACTCTAAATGTGGATCAGCTTGTCCAAAAGTGCAAAATATCGCTAGAAACTAGGTTAATATACATAGTTAATATAACTAGAGTAATGATGAATTTCTATGCTTATGTGCAACAGCCAAGAATTTCGTTGTTGATCAATGTTATGCCACAAGCAGATGTTTTCTGGAGGGAAATAAGATGAAATTTAGACATTTCTAATGAGATTAGTAAGTACAGCGCGTATACATGTGAAATAGGAAAAACATTAAAACAATTCATTATTATCCTCGTAAAAGTGCAGCATATCTTATTATTTTTGTGAATTCAATGCATTGCCTTTTTCATTTGTCATATTTATACTTATTAATTATTATATGAGAAAGGTAAGACACATCTTTTCATTTGATAGGGTTTCTTTTGAGTCAAATTATGATGACATTTCTTTTCTGTGCATTATCAGAAACTAATTGATCGGAGGACTTGCTATAGATCTGATATTTATGGGTCACCAAGAATGTGTGGATACCAGAATTCAGAAGTCCAATTACTATCCAAGTTCATGTACAATGAATCAAAGATTGAGAAGTGTGGAATCAAGTCCCGTGCGTTCTTGATCTTTAGTCTCATCATAATAACTTGCAGCTGACTTTATATAGCATAATTGTATGTGTTAATCCTTGTGTTGGTGGATCGAGGCTGAAGCTCCTTCAAACCACAGCTCAGTAGGTAAGAATTTAACACCTTGTTTCAGGTTTATACTCCCTCTGGTGGATTAATATCTTCATTAATTCTTTCAAAACAAACTGGAAGTTCCAAGTCATAAAACTGTGTTAACAATTACATTCTGAGTTAAAGATGCCAATTCGAGAAGAAAAATGTATGTTAGCAGATGATAGCATACAGTCTCATATGCACCATGTCAGTTTCAGTTATGTTGACATTCACATTTCAAGTATATTAGCCGTTTTCTTAAATTTAGTTTGTACGTCTAAGTTATATTAGCTTACACTTTTCTATTATATTGTCTGCATGTTTCAATTATGTTACCCTGCATAGTTTACTCAGCTGCATAGAGCAATTGGTCTTTTCTTGGCTTGTAATGCTCTTGTAAACCAGGGGATTATTCTGGATATTTTTTTTTGGATATTAAGCTATTAATAGCCCCACCCCTGTCAAAATATTATCTAAGGAAAAATAACATGATACTCCCTCTCACCCAAAGTGAGGGTGGAGTTTATAAGAATATATATATATATATTTGTGCAAATAAATATGGGATGGAGGAAAAAAAAATTGTAATGAATGTGGGACGAAAAAGCACAAGGGAGGGCTTTCTTTTTCCTAAATCCTTTTGCTTTGCACAACGACAAGATGATTCATTGGTTTTAATATGTAGGTAACGATTTGGACCACCAACCTTATGATGCCTCAAATTTCAGAAGAATTAATCTTTTGTGAGCATACAATTAATACTCTCCATATCCCTCTATATGTTGCTTGTTACTTTTGGGCACACAAATTAAGATAAAAGTGAAAAAGTATAAGTGATGTGATAGAAAAGGTAAAAAAGTACTCCCTCCGTCCCGTAGGAATTTGCACCTAAGGGACGACACATTTTTTAAGGAAAATGTGTTTTATATATAAAGTAGTGGCATATGGGTAAATATGTGTAAAGGTTTGTGAGTGTGCACGTAAATCAATGTTTCCTTTTTTAGTAGTGTGCAAATTCTTGTGGGACGTCCAAATAAGGAAAGTGTGCAAATTCCTGTGGGACAGAGGGAGTATAAGTTATGTGATGGAAAAAGGGGAAAAAGTAATGGAAATAGTGTAAAAAGTATTGAAAATAATAATAAAAAAATGAATGGTAGTTTTAAAAAAAGATAAAAAAACAAGTGAGCAACATATAGTGGAAAAGAGGGAGTATCAATTTTAAGACATGTTTGGTTGTGGAATTTTGTGGGATTTAAAAAAAGAGTTTGGTACGTACTTTCTCCGTTCATAAAATTTTTTCACTTTTCTTTTTTATCTGTTTCCATATAGTTTTTTCTTATTCTTTTATTTGAAAATAGCTCACGTTCACAAATAAAAATTTTGCCCAATAATATTAAAAAAATTTCTTACTTTATCTATTATTTTAATATGATGCTTGGGAACTATTTTTATTTTACTTATTTTTCATCTCATAATTAATAAATTTTCGACAAAATTTTGTATGAATCAGAGTTTACAGTGAATCTGAGTTATCAATTATCAATGTCATGTGTCTACACTATCATTATTATACATATTCATTATCACTGTTATTCATCTACACTACCATTGTTAAAAATGAAGTATATCTTTATAGCAAATGTAGTATATATAAATAACAGTGATAATGATTACACATGATTTCACAAGTGACCTACACTAAATCTTCATCATTTACCACAATTTTATGGGATATCTTCATTTCATTTCTTATTTTTATTATTACAATCTCTTATAACAAATCCAACGGGCCATTAACTGTCTTTATCAACTTACATATATAGCATAAGAGGGAGGATCTTATTTTTTTAACTTCATAATAACAAAAGTATGAAGTTATAAGTTAGATGGTATATCAGTGAGAACTAAGAAGTGAATTAAAATGAGGCTTATATAAAGGTGTCGGTGGGACATGAAAATGGAAAAAAAATAAAAAATAAAAATGATTGTGGGTCCCGCCGTCTACCTTCCGCGGGCCATGGGTTGCTTAAGTCCAAATCGAGCCCGCTTCTACGCCATCTGATCTAACAAGTAAAGGCATCTCCACCGTTGATTGCAGCATCGCCACGTCACGTCTCTCCCAAACATGACATAGATTTGGCAACTTCAATTCTCTTTCTCAAATTTTGGTGTCATTAATCTCCAATGAGTAACAACACATGGGTTGAAGTGGAGTGATTATAATTAGAAATTTATAGAGTAGTTCTAAAATGAATTCATATACTCATTTGGTTTCATGGGAATTTGCAGGCTATGAGTCGGTATAATTTAAAAAAAATTATTTTCTTCGTCCTTTTATATGTTGCTTGTAACTTTTGGGTACTAATATTAAAAAAAAGATATAAAATTATTGATACAGTACATGTGATGTGATGGAGAAAAGTAATTGAAATAGTGTAAAAAGTATTAAAAATAATAATAAAAAAGTGAATAGTAATTTTCTAAAAATATAAAAAAGCAAATGAGTAACATATAGTGGAACAGAAGAAAATGATAAAATTAGCAACTTATAGTGGGACGGAGGGATTATATTTTATATATAAATGGATAAATATGTGTATAAATTTGTGAGTGTCTACATATATCAATACTTTCTTTTTAGTAGTGTGTAAATTTGTGTAGGACGTTCAAATAAGAAAAATGTGTAAATTCCTGTAAAACACGTAACATATAAAATAAAAAAGATAAGTTAAATAGTGTGTAAATGTGAACTTACAAATAATGTTATTTGAGAACTATTCTCGTGATAATCTTTTTGATCATGAGTTGATTTATGTACATGAGTAATTCTGCATAAAATTGTGTAAAAATTTATAAAAAGGAAAAAAATCACAATTTTTATATATAATTAATATTTTGCTATATATCTGTGATATTTCTCAATTTTTATTCAATTTTGTAATACAAATAAATCAATTTCATTATCTATATTTTACGATATATTCACGATACTTTGTAAAAAATAAATTATGCCCCTATAATTATATACGTACTCAAAATTTATGATAGCTCCGAATATATATCGTACTGACCAAAATGTGTCATCCCAAAATTTACAATATTGACATTATTTATACATACTTTATTTCATACTGACAAAAAAAAAAACTCAATATTTCTTGTCATTTTTCATTATTGTTTGGAAAGACTATTTCACAACGGAGGGATACAAATATATACTTCCTTCGTACCGTAAAAATTTACATCTTGCGAAATGATATATTTAAAAAAAAATTATAAATAATGATACATGAATAAATATGTATATAAATTTATAAATATATATAAATTAATTTTTTTTTATTCAATAGTATACAAATTTATATGAAAAAATGGGCCAGAGTGATATTTATTTCCATCAAAAGTAGACAATAAAAGATTAAAAAAAGAAAATGGAGAAGAAAAAGAAAAAGGCTGAGATGGCTGATCTACCCTGTCTTTCACAAGCCACAACATTGCTTCCATAGAAATTGATTCTCCAACCACAGATAAATCTGCCACTGTAAGTAATAATCCTTTCATCCACAAGTTTCATGTCGGTTCCACCCTCACTTTCTCTCTCATTTATTAAAACCCCATCTCAAATCCATCCCACAACCACCATTACATTTCTACTTTCCCCCTTGTTTCCACTACAATGGCGGCGAATCTCACCACGGGTTTTGCGATTACGATGATATTGGCAATGGCGGTGGCCGGTTTCACTGCGGCGGCAGCCGAATCGCCGAAACAGATTATTGTGAAAACGGTGAAGGGGCAGAAGGTCTGCGACCAAGGCTGGGAGTGCAAGGGCATGTCGAAATACTGCTGCAATCAAACGATTTCTGATTTTTTCCAGACCTATCAGTTTGAGGATCTCTTCGAGAAGAGGAATTCGCCGGTGGCCCACGCCGTCGGGTTCTGGGACTACAAGTCGTTCATCACCGCCGCCGCTGTCCATCAGCCGTTAGGGTTCGGCACCACCGGCGGATCCGACACGCAGATGAAGGAGGTCGCCGCTTTCCTTGGCCACGTTGGCGCCAAAACTTCCTGTGAGTTTTGAATTCATTAATTTATTTTTAAATTTGCTAAAGTTTTTCTATCTGATCACTGAATTTCCCTTTTGCTGATTAAATTTCTGTAGGTTTGTATCTGCACAGAAGAGAAATGTTCCTTTGTTTTAAAATTGTTCTATTAAAAATTTACAAAATGATGTGCAAAAAGATTTTATGCATATGTGAAAATATTTTAAACCAATTTATAAATATAGTTATTGTTTTGAATCAATATGAAAATATCCCTTAAAATTACTCGATCGTTGAAAAATGATAAATTTATTAAAATGGCAATATTTTGCACTACCAAATTACAATTTCCTCTACTGTATGCATAATTTTTTAACCTCGTGCTTATAGCAATAAGTCTATTTTTAGAGGAGGGGGGAACGTTTGAAAAATGATACTATTTTCATGCCCTTTAGTGTCTATATCTGGATTTGGTAATGAATAAAATCAACTCTAGATAAAATCTGAAATGCACCTCCAAGTTTGTTTTATGATAGTTCTTGAATGATCAAATTTGGACAAGTCAAGACATAGATATACTCTGTTTCCAGATAGGTTTATCTAAATGAAATCGGCAACATAATCGAGCTCCATTGGCTCTCGTCTACATTATTATTCGTTTGTCTTGCTCGTTTATTAATTGTTGAGCAATAATATTATGGTGCAGGTGGTTATGGGGTAGCCACAGGTGGACCAGAAGCATGGGGTCTATGCTACAACAAGGAGATGAGTCCAAGCCAAGATTATTGTGATGACTACTACAAATACGACTATCCATGCGCTCCCGGAGCAGATTACTACGGTCGTGGTGCTATTCCAATTTACTGGTATCCACTCTTCTCATCTATAGGAAGTTGTCCTGTATTTTAAATCACCATTCGATTTCCTGATGATATTATCATGAGTAACTATTAACTAGGTGTCTTGCACTTCTCACAGTTTCATATGATGACCCTGTCTTTGAAGATGGAGGGAAAAACATTAGACAAAAACTAGGTTACTGATACTTTGTAGTAATATTTGGTATACGAAGCATCATTGTTTTGTGATTTTGAGAAGAATAATGCATAAAAAAGCATCATTGTTGTGTTCTTTAATTACTGATACATTGTATGCTAAAATGTGATACTTCATATGTCAAAAGGTACTCCCTCCGTCTTGTAAGAATGTACTCTTTTTGTCTGAAAACTGTCAACAGGAACTATAATTATGGAAAGATCGGTGAAGGCATCAAGGAAGATTTGCTGAACCATCCGGAATACATCGAACAAAATGCCACTCTGGCCTTCCATGCAGCAATGTGGAGGTGGATGAACCCTGTGAAGAAAGGGCAACCTTCAGCTCATGAAGCCTTTGTGGGGACATGGAAACCCACCAAGAACGACACCCTGGCCAAACGAGTCCCTGGATTTGGAACGACGATGAACATTCTGTACGGTGAAAATGTTTGTGGCCAAGGCGATGTTGACTCAATGAACAGCATCATATCTCACTACCTGCACTACCTTGACTTGATGGGCGTTAGTCGAGAGAAGGCTGGGCCCCACGAAGTGCTCTCGTGCGCTGAACAAGTTCCTTTCGATCAGACCATTAAAGCATCGTCTTCTTGAAGTGTATAGCCTTCCGATCGACGCATCTTGGAGCAAGAACCGAGTAATAAGAGGAGCAAGATTGCCTCCCCAAGTTATTGTGTGCTATTGTTAAAAGGTTTTGAGATCGTTTATTAATAGAATAGTATGGTGTACTGTATATGGAGCTGTAATATTGCGAACTGTAATGGAATTTTTACATCAAAGTACATACATTTTGAGCTTTTTAGATGCTTCCTATCATATCTGCACAATTGGTGTAAAACAATGCCCAGATTGTTGAACAGAATTCAAATGAACCATCACTAATACAAGCAGTCTTGTGATCATCCAGAAAGCATAGCTAAACGAGTTTCTTGATTTAACAATTCTTCACTGCACAAATATATTCCTCCCCATTGCAGCCCCCACATCTGCAAATATCAGTAATAACTTTCATCAGAAAAAGAAATTTCAAACACTTCATCAAGTTTTCCGAATTAAATTAGTCTGATTTATGTTGATTAAAAATTATTCAATTTCCATCAAACATTCTTAAATATTTCAGAAGCATTACATTCAAATCAATATCAGAAACAGCCCCCATTTTAAGAAACAAATTATGATGGCATGAAACTAATCTTGAAAACAGAAAATCGTATATCAAGAATTAAGACATAATAATTCAACAACATACCAAAAACAGGCGGACGATCACATCCGGTGTGATTCTTGTTAGGTGAAGCGACCAGTGCGTCGTACTCCGCCGCCACCACGGGGCGGAGGCCGCCGTGCACCGCCGCCCAGATCTTCTTCTGACCGTCCAAATTGTCGAACCTCAGAGCCTCCAATTCCTCCCTTGAATACACCTGTTTCTTTTCGACGCAGCGTTTACGCTGCTGCTTCTTATTCTTCTTCTTCTCTCTTTCTTGGCGTTTTTTGTTGCGCAATTTACGTTTTCCGATGAGGGAAGCGTCGATGAGTAGAGTATCTTCGATCAATTCAATATTCAGGGCGCGATTCTGCGCGTATTTCAGCTGCAATTTGAAGAGTTTGTTGGCAATTTCTTGAATTTCTGAAACACCCATCTTTGGTTTTTCAGCAGAGATGGAAGCGTTGTGGGCGTGTGGGCGTTGAACGACGCCGTATTGGGTGTTGGATAGTGCAGCGATTCCGGCGACGCGGTTGCGATTTGCAGAAGAGGCTAAAGAGTTGGCCATGAGAACAGAGCATAGAGATATCCTAGAGCCGGAACAAGGGAAAATAATGCCATAGATAAATATATATACACACACATAATGGTTCAAGCATAAAAGTACAATTTTTTTCACTTTTTTAAATTCAACATTTATAATTAGTGTGAATTTTTTAGAATCATTTTGTAATTTTCTTATATATATTCACTAATATGTATATTCATGAAACAAAAATTATATATTTTTTATTTATTTAATTTTTATTATAAATATAATACTCAACTATAAGATAATTAATTTTTATTTGATTTATTTAATTTTTTTGTATTAATTAAATTAATTATAATACAAATTAAATTTAAAATTAATTAAATAAGTAAAAAAGTAATTTATCTTCTAGAAATAGTAATTATTTAGAATTAAAATATATTTTGTAACAATTTTTTTTATTTATCATATTTATAGAATTGAAATAAGATGTTGGAGGAATTTAGTAATATGAATTAATTATGTGGCTAATTTGGGTGTTGAATCCCTCCAAACAATAAATGAGATTATGTATTTTAATTAAAAGTGTAAGAAATGTAGAGAGAGAAAATAAGTAATGAAAGTATTTTTATATTAAATGATTGGAATCCTTCAAAATTGTTTAAATTTCTCTATTTATATGTTTGCATGATATGAGTTGACATAATTATAAGTACCTATACACTTGTCATTTTACCACTTATTAAGCATTAATTATAAAAAAATTTGACTAATTTGCCCTTTATATGAATTCTACTCGTATTTGGAATTCAACTGGGTATTGTGCGAGCTGCTTAGCTTTGATGTGTTTGGGCTTGACTTTCTTGTAAAGTGGTGAACAAGTAATTTTGGTAATGCCTATCTTATTTCAGTTCGCCACGCTTTTGCACACACATATGGTTGGGAGTAGGCACCTGGTGGTGTTGAGTGGTGGCTTGAGCGAGCTGAGGGCGAGCAACTTGGTGTTAAATTTTCTTTGGTTATGATTTTAAACCTGCTCGCCTCAATTCGCCTATTAACTCGGTGAACTTGAGTTTGTCAATTATCATACATAACAGTGATTAAGTTCATATAAACTTAAATTTACAAAATACCTACTCTATTAATTTATGCACTAATAATTAAAGACAAAAAAAACCAGGTGGGTTAGCTCACCTGGCCACCAGGCTCCTCACTTGAGTGAGTGACCTGGGTTCGATTCCCTTTGGGAACGAATTAGGAGGAGAGATATAAGGTTGGACTTGGAGATTTGGAGTGTAAGGAGACTTGGTGAACTAACTTCTAACAACTAACATTTACCGATCAAAAAAAAATTAAAGACAAAAAGACTCGAGTTCACGATAAACTCAAATTTATCAATTATTACTGTCATGAGTATACACTATCATTATTATACATATTACTATTATTATTACGCATATGCATTTCACTGTAAAATAATTAAGTAAGTAAATTTTTTTATAACAATAATTATATATATATATATGAACACGATAATAATAACTATATATAACAGTGATATACGTTTATATAAGCTTAAATTTATAAAAAAGAAAAACCCTACTCATAATTAAATTAAGGATTTATTACATACAAGGGCACCTTTTAGACCCAAAACACAATGTAGGGCTCAACTTTTTAAAAGTATTAAAGAGGGGCAATGTGTGTGCAAATAAGGGCTAAATTGTAATAATTTGAGCAAATCTTCAACTGACCATTTCTGCAATTGAAGTACACCATTTCCAGACAAGAGACAACCTTCTTCATCTACTTTCCTAGGTAGTCCCTCATACATCAGCTAATAATTTAATTTCGTCAATTACCTAATGGGGTCTGAATTCTAATCTCTCTCTCACTTCTACTTCACTCTCCCTCTCTCTAAAAGGTTCCCCTTTCCGTCTTTCATGATGAAGGGGTGAAAAAACTGAAAAGAGGGTTTTGGTGATTACCTGAATTTGTACCTTTAAAACGTGGTGTTTTTCGGGGAGATGGGTTCCTGTGTTTCGGTTCACAAAGACCGGGAGTCTGCGATGAAGCTCCGCTTCTCAATCCGGTCAAAAAACGAGAAGCTTCTGATCCCATTGCCGGTCAAAGAGAAGCTCGATGGGTGATTTCGATGAAAGTTTCCACTTCGTCTTCTCTGGTGATTTTAGTGGTTGTTTGTGATTCCGACAGGATGAGGCGATTTCTTATTCCGATGAAAGCTTCCACCACCGTCGGGATATTTTGAGCAAATTTTGAGGTAATAACGTTTGATCAAAATTTTGAGATATTTTGAGTAAATTTCTGATTCCGATGAAAGCTTCCACCACCGTTCGGTTTCCGGCGATATTTTGAGCAAATTTTTCGGCAGGGTAGTGGTTATATACAAAACAGAGTGCTCTGTTTTTCCAGTAATGCATGTGTAAATTTTCTCTCGTGGAGTACTAATATAATATACTGAAGTACTAAAATTTTATATTGGAGTACTAATATAATATATTGGAGTACTTAATCTTTGTTCTGGAATTTAACTTGTGTTAAATACATTTTTTCTTCTTAGGTTTCTTTCCAATTTGATACAATTATATCAAATAAAAGTATTGGCTGCTTTGGTAACATGGAATGCAATGATCACGGACTATGTTGAAAATGGTAGGGGAGAGGATGGTTTGAATCTTTTCAAGAAAATGTTGGAGAACGGAATTCAGGGCAATCAATCAAGTTTAGTTGCGGTCGCCCTTCTGAACTGAGTCGATATTCTTGCCGGAATCTCAGATATTGATTTCCGCCGGGAGTGAAGAGGAATGGTTAGTTTCTTACGGAGATGATTTTAATAAATCTGATAGATTGTGTAAATTTGAAATTTTACTATAATACACACAAGTCTATAAAATATGTAGTATAGGTAATAGGTGTAGGTCTAAAAAGTTAACATCTTTAATAAGAAAAAACTTACCTCTTGTATAATGGTCAGAGAATTTAATTTAGCAAGATTTGGGCAAAAGCCTCTCGTTGTAAGTTGGAGAAATTCATGCCCCTGGTTGTGTTTAGGTGTTTAGTAAAGTACATTCTTGTTATTTACCCTTAAATTAACTCATAATTTTAACCCAATTTCATAATTAAATTAAGTCATATTTTGACCCAATTGTAGGAGACCAACTCTTTGTTGATTTAAAAACCCATCTGTGATGAAACAGTCCAACTTCGTTGTAGCGTAAATTATTCTCTCTCTCTCTCTTTAGCAGCAGTGCTTTTTCTACAATCTACTCCACCGCTTCTTCTTAAGCTGTAGAAAATTCTTCTCTCTCCTCTCTCTCTCACACACACGAACACGCACACTTTCCCTTTCATTCGTTGGTTTATTTGCTTTGCTTGGCTGTCCGCTCACCTGTCTTCCCACCCCCACTTTTTCTCCGATCCGCTTTATCATTATTATTTTAGAGCTAATCCATATATATATTAACAAGAATTGGGAATTTATTTTTTTAATTGACAGAGTCGCTCAGCAAAGGTGAGGAGGAAAAGGGCAGGAGAAAAAAATTAAAAGAGGCCCATGAATTTCGGTTGGTTTTTCTTCTCTTTAATGGCTTTTATTATTTGTAATTTGATTTTGAACCCCCTTTTCTATATATTTGATTATTTGTGTTTTCTGGGCTTTGGGGTTTCATTTTCATTGGACATTCACTCGTTCTCTTTCTCGGATACCTGTTTTCTCTGTACGCCATTCGTGTTTGCACGCATTAAACGTTATAATTTGTTGAAATGGCGATGGAAAACAGTCGTGTTAATCGCCGTGGTTACGTGGTAAGACTATTGATCATATGCTAGCTAGTTCAATTTTGAGGCATTTGAACGGATGCGTCGTGCGTTTATCAATGTGTTGTATTTATTTGGGTTGCCCTTTTGTCAATCATCTTCTATTGGATCTCCTTTCTTTGCCTAGGTATGAGTGATCTGATGTTTCTAGATGTGATTTCTAATTCTGTTATATCTGTTTAATTCTGCCTACGTTATGGTTATCTCTCCTGCTATAATTTAGGCTACAAGATGGATTAAACTATTTGTAACACATTTAAAAGAAGACATAATCAGGCTTGATCATTTTACACATGAATCATGAATGGAATTCTACAAAAAATGGGTTACATAAAGGAGACGTCAGACTTCGTGTAACAGTCATGAAGTTTTTCCTTGAAGCTTTTATCTATTTTTAGGATTGTTAAGTGTAAATTTATTTTCTATTCCTCTTAGTTTATTTCAAAAAGTGGTAATGACTATGACTTTTACTTTGGAATTGTCAAAAGTGGAGGTGTACATGAACTTGTGATTGTATGATATGTCTTATGTATTCGTTTTACTACATGTTTTTGCATTGTTACACATAGTATGTGATATGTGCAACTTATTCAACTTGTAATGTTTTTCTTATCTTGATTGGTGATGTTAGGCCAAGGCACCTCCTCCCAGTTACTTTGTTCGATTGGAGGACAATAGTGCTGAAGACTATCTTTATTTAAGAAGGAGAACAAGGATGCGAAGGTGGCTGTGCTGCACCTGTCAAGTAGAGGAGTCCTATCAATCCAATGAAAATGAGCACCTCAAGAGCCCTAGGAACAATGCTGATGGTAAATCATTTTTGTGTTTGTCCACAAGCTTATCTGCTACGTAGTATTATTTTGTGTTGATGCCAAAAAGATTTCGTTATTGGTATATATAAAATGGATGAACTCTTTACTTGCTTTTTAAGTGTTGTGCTTCTCTTAAATCTGAAAACAAGAAAAATTGGTTAAGATACGATATAGTACTTCTCTCCGTGTGCTTTGCTTGACTGGAAGGCTTGGGTGTATGAAATATGTGGGCTTCTCTTCCTTTGGCTTCATTTGATGTGTAACAAGTATATATATTTGAATGGACACTAATATACTTGAATATCACACCCCAAACAGAAAATTATAATTATAAATGTTTCCGAGAGCGTTCTCTTCAGCTTATATACTTTGATAATATAATTTTGCTGAAAGGTATTGATTTCTTTAGTTTCTATTGGAGCTTTGACATTGTGAAATAAATGTTTTTCCAGGTTATCAATATAGTTTTGTCTTTTAACACACACACACAAACACACCTGCATCCTTGTGCTTTGTATATTTTTTGTCTTTTAACACACACACACCTGCTTGCTGGTTCTTTGTATATTTATGCTATGATTTCATTATACCATCTCTGACAATAATAATTTTTTATGACACCAGTAGGAATTGCTGAAATTGAATATGTGATTTTCTTCTGGTGAATATATCTAACAAAATAATCAGGGTAGGAGTTTGAAAGAAAAGTTTGTATAATGGAGCACCTATTTTATCTGCCCCTCTAAAATCTAAATGTATCTGTCATCACGATAAAATCATATAGCATAAACAGTATGTATTAACAAGATGTTAGTGTTTCCATTTAATCACTTGCACTTGGATGAAATATTGGTGCTGATGAGTATAAAGCTTTTGTCATTGTATGAAGATGCCATACTTAACTTCTTTTGATACACAAACCTAGGAAATCAAAGAAACCCGAAGGCATCAGCTCCAGTGAAGCCTGATGTTCAGAAGGCAGCGCCTCCTATTGAGGTGCCTTCTTTGTCCCTTGAGGAACTGAAAGAGAAAACCGACAACTTTGGATCAAAGGCCCTAATTGGTGAAGGATCTTATGGAAGAGTGTACTTTGCGCTATTGAATGATGGAAAAGAAGTTGCTGTCAAGAAGCTTGATGTGGCATCTGAGCCCGATTCAAATGTTGAGTTCTTGACTCAGGTATAGAACGTGACTGATATCTGAGTTTGCCTCATCTATATGCATGACGAATATTGACCATTGAGATCATGACTGATTTCTATATAGGTTTCCATGGTGTCAAGACTGAAGCATGACAATCTCGTTGAATTGCTTGGTTATTGTGTAGATGGTAATCTTCGCGTTTTAGCTTATGAATTTGCTACGATGGGATCTCTACACGATGTTCTGCATGGTATGTAGATTAAACTTGGTTGTGATTAGCTTTTTCACTTGCGCGGGAATCTTTTGTGAGACGACCTCATACATGAGATAGAGTTCCACCCTTATTTGGGTCATGCTTCTCTTTAAAATATGACTGGGTTGGAGCCCCATGAATTAATGAGTCATATAATATAGTAAATGAGATGTATCTCATGTATGAGACCGTCATATACAAGCTTTCGTCTTCACTTATTTAAGGAACAAAGTCATATTTTAATACAGGACGGAAAGGAGTGCAAGGGGCTCAGCCTGGGCCTACACTTGATTGGATGCAACGAGTAAGAATAGCTGTTGATGCTGCCAGGGGATTGGAGTATTTGCATGAGAAGGTTCAACCATCGATAATTCACAGAGATATTAGATCCAGCAATGTACTTCTTTTTGAAGACTACAAGGCCAAGATCGCAGATTTTAATCTTTCAAATCAAGCTCCTGACATGGCTGCTCGGCTTCATTCTACCCGAGTTCTAGGAACCTTTGGTTATCATGCTCCAGAGTAACGTCCCTTGTCTTTCTTCATTTGATGATCCCACTTTGTTATGCATGCCTATGATTTTGTGTTAGTATACTGCAAATATAACTGCCTAGACATGCTAAAAAATGGTTACAATAAAATATAGTTTTTGGCCGCTTAGTCGTGGAATGATATTGCATTAGGGTATGTAGTTACTGATGATTTGAGCATTAAGCAATTCAATAGCCAATTAAGTAACTGATACTACCTTCACATAAGTGCATAATGAAAAGGCATTTTCGTGTAAATGAATCATCGATTATAGGTGATTCAATACCCAGCAATGTAAGTTATGCCACGCCCCAGTGAGATCTGAGTATGTGTTCTCCATTTAGGATTGTAATTTTATGTAGTGGATTGAAAATTATAATCTGTTCTTTCTTACATCGTCACCGCAGAATGTGAAGTTTTCGGAGAATCTGTTGTGACAATGAGGGAGGGAAGGAGGGATTTAATTGTTGAATACATTAACCCATTCTTCAATTTTGTTCGTGCATTAAAATCATAGTTCCTCCGTCCAATTATGGTTGAGTCATAGCGAAATATGGATCTAGTTTGACTAGACATGTTCTAGACAAAAGTTGAAAAGCATCTGCACTTGCTGATGCAATGGAGCTTCTATCTGTTTAGAATGGAAGAAGCACGAGCTTTGATTTATG
The DNA here is from genome assembly GCA_026898435.1 of Prunella vulgaris. Classification (NCBI taxonomy): domain Eukaryota; kingdom Viridiplantae; phylum Streptophyta; class Magnoliopsida; order Lamiales; family Lamiaceae; genus Prunella; species Prunella vulgaris. The sequence continues at coordinate 930,191 of JAPKLY010000024.1, read as the reverse complement.
CTGTCATCAAGAACTATGTCAATTGACAGTCAACAGGGTTTGGAGTGGTATTTTGACATGGAGCCTGGCAATTGATTCTCCGAGTAGCTTCTACAAATAGGGTTATTTCCGGAAGTTTCCTTTTTCACTGTTCAGGATTGAAATTGATCGTGCTGTTTAGCTTTCTAAAAGAGTAATTTAGGCTTTGTTCGTTAGGGTCTGACAAAAAGCCTTCATCCCTTTCTTTCCCTCCCTTAGCACAACCAGAATTGCATGAGGCAGGGGGTACAACTGTATTCTCAAATTGATTTTTTAAAATTAATTTTCTAGGTAAAAAATAAAATTTTACCCCCCATTAATTAAAAAGTTATTCTTAAAATGTATTAATTATATTTCATATCTGCAAATTTACTTTTCTGGATCTGCCACTGATCATATTATCAATGTGTGAAAACTGATACCATCCAAAACCCTTTATAACACAACCAAGGATTAGAACTTGGTGGTATCCTTGTAAAATGCGGGGCTTTCAATTCTTTTTTCTTTTCTAGGTGATTTTTTTTAACTAGTGTGAGAAATCTTGATTTCTATTTGTGAATATTGTGTAGGTATGCAATGACAGGACAATTGACACAAAAGAGTGATGTCTATAGCTTCGGGGTTGTTCTACTTGAGCTTCTGACTGGAAGGAAGCCTGTTGATCATACTATGCCACGTGGACAGCAGAGTCTTGTTACTTGGGTGACGTTTTTACCTTGCTTATTTCACCAAATTTTCTTTTCTTTGCTTTTTGCATAGTTTCTCTCTTGCTAAACCATGCTTGTGCCCCATATATATCTTCCTCCTTGTAGGCCACCCCGAGATTGAGTGAGGACAAAGTTAAACAATGTGTTGACCCCAAACTCAAGAGTGACTATCCACCGAAAGGGGTTGCCAAGGTCTCTCTCTCTCTCTCTCTCTCTCTCTCTCTCTCTGCATATCATCCCGTGCCACATGGGTTTTGTAGGATAACTTTATATTGTATGTGTGCATATATATATATATGAAGGGATGTAGGTTTGATGTGTTGCAATATTTTTGTTGTCCAGTTGGCAGCTGTAGCAGCATTGTGCGTGCAGTATGAAGCTGAATTCCGTCCAAATATGAGCATCGTTGTCAAGGCTCTACAGCCTCTCTTGAAGACAGCTCTCCCTCCTCCCACTGAAACTTAAATGCCTATAAGTTGGTCAACTACCCTTCTCTTCACTTTGTTTTTTCCCCTGGATTTGAAACCGTTTTGGATTGGTGCCGATGATTCCATTTCTTTTGTTGCTACTCGGTAGTAGTGATATATTGAAGTCATGACTATGTGATACGGGATTGCCTATCTTGCGAGACAAAAGAAGTATGCATTCAGTTTTCATACATATGATGGGATTGAATTTTTTATTTTTTCAAAGATTTGGTTTGATTGGGCAATGATGAGTGTGGTTGAGTGCGAAGTTGTTTAATAAGATATGCAACTTAGTTTGGTTGAAACCCTGTTTCTATTTGTTTGTTCTGTTCATTCTGTGTTCGTCTGATCTATTGATTTACTATATTTAACCAATGAACTTTTTTTGTATAGAATCAATTGCACAAAGTTAAGGTCCAAAGAAAATCGCAAGATGGAAATTTATAAAATTGATTATAATTTCACCAAAATTTAATATATTGGGATACCCTGATTACTTTTTTTATTCATTGATAATTTCTTCCAATAATTTATTGTTTATGTTTTGGTGCTCATCAATCCTTTCTTTATTCCCACATGAAACATTTTGTTGGTTATGACTTTTATTGAGATTAAATAATCATTATATGTATCCGTCCTTTTTGAGTGGAAAATGAAAATGAGAATAGATATATGATAATTATAGTGGTTAATACGAATAAAATGATAAATAAATTTTTTTTCTAAATAAAGTTATAATTATTTTCATTTGATTGCTAGATTAGGTCGTCAAATTTGTTCATATTATAAATTTTATATAATTACATGCGATTATTAATATTATATATTTATTCACTGATATTATAATTTTTTATATACATTAAAATATTGTGATATAAATGAATGCATGAAAAGATATCTGTCCATATATGTAATGCTATAAATTTGTTAATTTTTTTTGTGTTAGTTGTTAGTAGTTAGATTAGTTCACCAAGTCTTCTTATACTCCATATCTCCAAGTTCAACCTTATGTATCCCTCCTAATTCGTTCCCAAAGGAAATCGAACCCAGGTTACTCACTTAATTGAGGAGCCTGGTGGGCTAACCCACCTGGTTATAAATTTGTTAATTCTAGACTGTGGCTCAGCTTGTTTACATCTTTAGTTATCACCGAACAATTCAAAGTACGATATGATAAAGATAAGTAAGTGGCCAACTCAGTGAAAGGGATTTGTAAATCCATAAGTAACAGATAACTTTAGTCTTATACATGGAGTCTATTGGGCAATTTAAATGAGACAAACGTGAAAATAAAATTGAGACGAAAAGAATATTAATTTTTAGAATAATAGAATTAGCTTTTCACAAAAAACTGTATTAATATTTTACTGTGCACAAGATGCAAATAATATTGGGCCTTTTTTAATACAATTATTATACATCTTGTATCAATTTACATGCATTTTATGATATGGTTTTCAAAGAGAAAGCCAAGAATGAAGTCTCTCTTCGTCCAATTCCATTGGACCTGAATAGTCACACCACCTGTTCTATTAGCTTGGTTCAAGAGATATAAATTTGAAAATCTTCCAAGAGATATAAATTGTTTCCTAAACAAGTTTCAGACCATTTGAGATTTTCACATGTCAGAGTTCTCATACAGGAAAAACAATAAGCTCAAAAGCTTGAGCAACCATTGAGAAGATTTGAGAATATACAAATATCCTAGAATTACACTCAACAGATTTTAAAGCACAACACATTGATGAAAACTACTGCTTAGTTTACATGGAGGACACTTACCCCCGGTACGCGTTGGAGAACAAGACTAAACTGAGTGGAAACCTGAAAAACGACCATTGTTGAGCTATAGACAGCATTTTGTGTTGCAATTTCCGAGTCATTTCAATGCGTGCAATTCCTCGGTTTTGTTCAGATCGAGCCGACTCTGGAACCCGAGCATCTTGTTCAGTGCACCAATGTAGGCTCGAACACTGGATATGGCTATATCCATGTCTGCTCCAGTTCCACTGATCGCATATAGAGAAAATATACTATCTTTAGATCAAATGCATCATATGAGTAACATTTTTCCCTATTTTATCTAAAAAGTTCAATGAAGTTCTTTTTGTTCTTTTTTTTTAAAAATTTTAATCAGTGTGTAGAAGTTTTTGTAATGCATCTTATTTCATTTTTAGGAAATTAACTAAAACTACTCTTGACATTCTCATATTTACCAAGGAACCCAACAAGGTTGGCAGTTTACAGAAGAAAAGCTCTAGCGGTATCTGTTCTACAGAACCTACTGTGGTGCACAAGGAACGGTTAGATCTCCTACCTGAACGCACGATTGATGGTTTCCCCTGTGACAGCATGGGTAGCTGCAGCATTATCATTTCGACGAATTAGAACACGTGTTGTTGCTAAAGCATCAATACCTTCGGTGACTGCAGCCATGGAGTACTCCACGAGTGTAACAGGAACCTACTCAATAGGGAAAAAAAAAAGCAAGATGATTTTCCGATGGCAAAAAATCTGGAGGGTCAAGTTAGGGCCCAAACACAAGTCTGTTGATGAAATTATAGAAATTTAGAATAGGTAAATCAGATTCTAGTTCACCACTAGATTGTGCAGGAAATTCAGAAATGTATTGAAAGAAGCAACAGTAGTTACAAGTTTCAGACCTTAACAATGAGATCAACAGCCTTATACGCTGCATCAACTGGTCCTGTCCCAACCGAACAAGCAATATGCTCGTCTCCATCGGCACCAGTGAGTTTAACAGTTGCAGTTGAAAGGCCGAGGGTCCCACATGTAACCTGCTCATGAAGAACATATAAACACACTAGCCTTGGACTATACAAAACTTAATTTCATGATCAATGATTGCCTTAAACAAGTAGGGCATAGATATAATATACCTGTACATCTTCAAGTTTCCAGACAACTTGAGGCTGGAAAAGTTCATCCGAAACCAAGGCAATGAGGTCATCATCTGCAATAATCTGGAAAATCAACAATACATAAATTTGTAGTAAATTATCCGCAAAAACATGGATAAGGATGTGAGAGTTAACTTATTAGACCTACAGAAGAAAAGAAAATCAATAAAAAGCAGCAATGAGTAATGCTATATATAACCATGATGCTGGCTATGATTTTGAATATAATGTAGGAGTTGCACTTCATTATGAAAAGTCGAGGATGATTTATTCCAGTAAGAGGGTTGTTTTGAACGCAATGGAGTCATCTAATAGATAATGTAAGAATACTGTCAAAACAGTGATTGTATTTGTGTATTTTAGGAAATTATATTTTATATCTTGCTATTATTAGGTTTATGTAATTAAGATCAATCCCATAATCATAGGGATCTGATTCCTTAGAATTAGCTGTCCATATTCCTAAATTAGGTTGCAGGCTCATGTATATATATGTAGGTCTAGTGATCTCATAATATATAATATAGATGAATTTTATTCCTTCTAAATTTGAGATGGTATCAAAGCTCCTAATTCTTGGGAGTCTCTGACCGTGCCTGTAAACCTAAGTTGCAGCCTTCATTGCTGCACTACCTTTAAGCCTTGTCGCAGCCTTCATTGCTGCACTACCTTTAAGCCTTGTCGCAGCCTTCATTGCAGCGTAACCCTCTCTCCCTTGATCGCACCTGGTCATGTTTGAGATCATGGACCCTATTCCGGAAACTGGGTATAGAACCCAGGCTAATGGACAAAGTGAAGGATCTGTCCAACTGAATCATGAAGAGATAGAATGGGTAAGATCCTTCCTTAGTAAATTGGAGAAGCCCACAGGTACATGCTCCTTAACATATTCTGGTAAGTTTCCACTTTCTTTTGGGCTTAATGTTTCAGATACACCAGTTACACATTACTGGATATTAGACTCTGGAGCCACTGACCATATGACCCCTTTACCCAAATACTTCTCCACGTATTCCCCATGTCCCAGCAACAAGAAAATTTCCACAGCAGATGAAACCCTTATAACTGCAGCAGGACAAGGAGAGGTCCAAATAAGCCCATCCATGACATTAAAAAATGTTCTTCATGTCCCTAAACTGTCCACCAATCTGATTTCTATCCAAAAACTCACAAAGGATCTCTCATGTAATGTTGTTTTTCATAGTAACTCTTGTATACTGCAGGACAAGAACTCGGGGAGGACGATTGGACATGCTAGAGAATGGAATGGCCTATACTACATGGAGGATCCTAATTTGCCTACCAAGAGTCACTCTCTTATATCTGAATCCACTATGACCAATAAAGAGAAAGCTCAACTATACCATTACCGGCTAGGACACCCTTCATTTCGAGTTATAAAAGTCCTTTTCCCTTCCTTGTTTAAAACCTTAAATGTGGAGAGTCTCCATTGTGAGGTGTGTGAGCTTGCTAAACACAAGCGTGTACCTTTTCCCATTAGCAACAAGATAAGTCCTTTCCCTTTTTCTCTTGTTCACACTGAAGTATGGGGTCCTGCTTCTGTTCCTAATATCTCAGGTGTTAAATGGTTTTTAACCTTCATAGATGATTGTACCCGGGTGACTTGGGTCTTTTTATTGAAACAAAAATCTGAAGTTAGCTCCGTGTTTTTTTGGTTTGTCTCAATGATTAAAAATCAATTTGGGGTGGGTATCAAAAGAATTCGGTCTGATAATGCCAAGGACTACTTTAACCTTGTACTAAACTCTTTTTGCCAAAAGGAAGGGATAATCCATGAGTCCTCATGTGTGAACACACCCCAACAGAATGGGATTGCAGAAAGAAAAAATGGGCACCTATTAGATCAAACTAGAGCTCTACTTTTTCAGAGTCATGTTCCTAAGAGATTTTGGGGGGAAGCCCTTCTCACTGCCACCTATCTAATCAATAGGCTACCCACTAAAATCTTAGACTCAAAAAGTCCCATGGAAGTCCTATTCTCATTCTACCCACACTTGGATCCTACAAAAGGGATACAAATGTTTTCACAATCTATCTAAAAAATTCTATG
>JAPKLY010000024.1:906984-921007 GCA_026898435.1 Prunella vulgaris | reverse complement strand
GTGTTATCCTTTATAAGCACTTTAATCCGATCAACAATCCAACCAAATCAGGAACTTCCCCCTTTCCTATCATATCTTCAAATAACTCAAACGCCTTGTCAACTTTATGGGAAGCAGACAGGCTCGCAATTAAAGAAGAACAAACTTTCTTCTCAATAGAGGAAGAAGGTGACAATGATGAAAACTCTTTATGCATCTCTAGAGCCATTTATAATCTCACAGCCTTCTGAAAGCTATCATTCTTTTGTATGTAAACTGGTATAAGTGGAGCAGAATAATTTTTGAAGACTCAACAAGAATTCCTTGTTGAATCACTTTATGATAGTTTGTTAAATGATGACTTGGCCAATATGTTTGTTTCATTTCCTCCAGAAGTTGATAAGCTTCATCATATCCAACTTTGCAACAATGATTTATCAAAACTCTATATGTCATATAATTTGGAGCACAAATTGTTTGGGTTACTTTTAATGATGTGTGAAATTTACTGACCTAAATCGTGATTATATTTGATAGTGAAATATATTATCATCTCAATCCCTCAATATATATACATACACGAATATATGATATATAAAGGATTTAAATATTTCAATATTTTTTAATATATTCACGATAAAAAATTTTTTTTTATCACAAATGTTAAATATTATTAGATAGAAAAGATGTTTTCATAATATTCATAAAATAATATAAAAAATATCAATAAATGTGGATCTTTAATATCAATATCTATATTTTATAAAGTGAATCTAATATTATTGAAACTTTAAAAAAAAATTGAAAAAAATCGATTTTTTTTGCAGCTTATATGATTTATCATGAATGTTAAATTTAATTAATTTTTTTAATATATGCATTAAATTTTTATAATCCTTTAAATTTGTCTCGATATCAATATATTCATTAATATTTCAACCAATTTAAAGTCTCGATATTTCTATCCGATATCTTCATTCTTCAACCCCATATAATCATACTATTTTCGTCCCGGGTCTTTCAAAAAGAAAAAGTTGGAGTATGTGAGTGTGAAGTTAAATAATAAAATATAAAAAGTATACTTTATTGACTTTCATGAGTGTAAATTATTTCCTTTTTAAGGTGTGCAAAAGAGTTGGGACGTCCCGAAATGGAAAAACAGGAAGAAAGAGTTGGGATGGATGGAGTATAATGATAAAGATTTGTATAAAAATGATCAGTTTTAAAGTATCAAATATTTAATTAGGCATATTAAAAATCTCAATAAATATATAAAAAAACTGTGTCAACGATATTATATTAAGATAATACAAATTTTATTAGCTCAACTTTTAATATTTCTAATTATAACGGAAAAAGTGGAAGGATTTCTGGACAAAATCTACATTGGTGGGCTTGGATTGGGTCAGCTTCTCTCTACTCGCAAAGAAAGGTTATAGTTAAATTTTGTTAGCCAAATTGAGTGGCGTTCAATCCTGATTTTGTGCCTCAATTGTAGGAATTGACGCACCAACATCACAGTCTCTGTTGAATTATGTACTCTTGGCATTGGTCTATGGAGGTATCATGCTTTACAGAAGACAACCTCTCAAGCTCATCAATTCATTCTCAGGTTTCTGGTGATAATCTGATCATAATGATGTGTGTGTTTTTTTTAAGTTTGTGAACAATTTTAAAGAAAAATAGAATAAAGTGTAAAGTTATATTATTAAAATAATTGAATTGAATATAAAAAGTAATGATAAAGTAAAAGCAGTAATTTCTATTTATAGAGTGTGAAAATAATTATGGGACGGACAGAAAAGGAAAGTGTGCAAACAATTATGGGACATGAGAGTAGTTAGTACTAGCTAGTGTTTTGGTTCTTAGGAGTTCTGTAGTATGAGTAACATTGTATGGGACGGTTTCACGGTGAGACGAACATATTTTGAGAATGACTCTTTAACCCTTTGAAAGGGGTGGAAGTTAATTTGTGTTAGCTAGTGCATAGTTTCTATTCTTTTGAACTAGGGATGATTTAAAATTTTCTAGGCAATTTGGTGGCAGTGGCAACGATGATGGAAAGTAAGTCGATAATTTTATTTTAGCTGCTGTACAGGAAACACCTAATTCTGAAGCACACTTAATACTTCATACTTGTCCTTCTTATGAACCACCTACCTGTATACCTCTATATGGGGTTAATAGTATTCTCTTACATATAAGAATAACTGCTCCTTTCATATCTGTTTATGAATATCCTATGTTTTCTGGTTGGAGATAATAAATTTAGCCACAAACTTTTGTTCTTGATGGACTCATTTACACCTTTTCTGGTTCACTGATGACAAACAATGATTGTTGCAAAATAGAATATATGTTTTTTTTACAGCAGGGAGGTGCTTATTTTCAATTCTTCAACGAGAATGAGAATACAAATTTCCCCTCTGTCCTTGAGTATATATTGTATGGATGATTGTCTTCGTATGATTTAATACTAGTGTTGTACTCTAATTTTGAAAACATGACGTACAAAAGAAGATTGTTAATTGTGACATAAGAAAATAATTGATAATGTTGATTACAATAAGATGGGAGAGGGTGATTATATGGAGTAATGATTAATTTATTTAAAAGGTTTAACAACTTTAATTACTTTATAACTTTTGAAGAATTTTCAAATTAAGGATTACCTTAGTATTTTTAATGGGAAAATAACCCTTCTTCTAAGTGACTTTTGTACCTAGGTATCACCGATTTAAGTAGTGGGTGTTGTCACCATTTGCTCCAAAAACAATTGGACATTAGTCAATTATGGGTGAAATTTTATGTGAGATGGTTTAAAAATTGATACTCATCATTTTTAAGTGTTGGAAGTGTTATTTTCAAAATATGTTCAGTCTTACTGTGGGAATGTCTTAACCAAAGTGTAGTATTAATTATGAAAGTAAGTGTAGCTCGTTTTTCTTTCTTTTTTCTTTTTTTTTGGTCGTGTAACAAAATTATAAAGATAGGGACCAGTCTCACGTATGTATAGGGATTATATTTATCATGTACATGAAAATAATTAATACACATAAATTACAAGAAGTTACCCATTGATCTATTTATTTATAACATTTGCATTGATTCTTTTAGTTTTCACTATTATAGTTTGAAAGAATATTCTGCAATAGACATCATAAAGAATTGTCTATGCAATCTAATAGAGATCAATAGCTAAATAATAGTATGATGGTATATGTTGAAAAAGAAGATCTTGATAGTATTGATAATGATTCGACCATGCAAATATTTCAATTACTTAAAAAAATTTAAGTTATAATTGTAATTGTTATATAATGATTTAACTCATTAATATTATATGCTTATATTAAAAATTCTTGGATTCATCTGGAGTGGTGTGTAATATCAACAAAGATGCTCAAAACAAATGAAATTTATTAGTGATTTAATATTAAAAACTATGCCATAGATATTAAATATAAATTATTTTAAAATATACTCCACTATTACAAAATTTAGTTAAATGAACACGGGGCATTAATCTATTATTAAATTATCACAAACATTTTTTTTTTTGTGAAACCAAATCTAACATATTCTAATTTCTTTTTATCAACAAAAGGAGAATTCCCTCAAGGTATGGGAAATACTTTAAAAGTTGCTTTTAAACTTACGTCAAGAATAAATGGATCATCAATTTGTATAACAAGAATTATAGTATGAAATTCTAATTTTTTTTTTGTCAGAAAAATAACTTTTATTCCACTTAATAAGGGTATAAGGAGTACCCTTCAAGAGAACAAATATACAATAATTCAAAGATTTCAATCTCACCAAGAACACAACTGATTTGAAGCTACAATATTATCAACTCTTCCTAATCATAACTCTTGGGTTTTTCTCCCAATCTATGTAGGTAGCAATTAAATTTCTATCAGACTTACTTGAGTACCAACTCCATACTCTATTCTTCAATTCCTCCAAAAGCACATCCACTTGCACACTCTCGTTCCTAAAGATGATTGAGTTTCTGTATTTCCACAAGACCCAAATCGCGCATACCCACACACAAACCATCAAGGTCTTACCATCCTTTCCTTTTAGGAAGCTACTAAACAGGAGTAGACTCCTAATCGGATCCGATGGGAGGACCGAAAGAACACCCAACCACTTGACACATTCCATCCAAAATTTGTACGAAAAGGAGCATTCGAAAAGCACATGTCTTACAGATTCTGTTTGAGACCGGCAAAAGGCGCAATTTGGACTTGCATGACTTGGTAAGGCATTTCGACTCTGAAGGTTGGATGCCGTTGGAATTCTCTCTAATAGCACTCTCCATGCATGTATACTAACTTTTGACGGGATGAACTTATTCCATATGATCTTGAACTCTTCTTTCTCCACTTCTTCGCTCTCATCTTCCTCCGACTCCAATAGCTTGTAAGCGTCCTTCGTAGAATAACCTCCAATTGGATCTCTTTTCCATCTCCACTGATCTTCTTTTCCTTGTGTAAGTGCAAACTTGTTTACAACATCAAGAAGTTGACAAAGAACTGTATTTTCCCTATCAAACAGTGGCCTTCTCCATTTCCATTCCCACTCCCACCCTCTCTCTTCCCACTTTCCAAAATCACAAATTCTACCGTTTTTTAACCCACACAAGTTATACAATCTAGGGAACATATTTTTTAATGATATATCTCCTACCCAACTCTCCTCCCAAAAGAAAGTATTACTCCCCTCCCCCACCTCTTTACTCAAGTTCGAAAAAAACCATCCCTCTTTCCCTCCTACTGCTTTAATCACTTCACTCCACCACCCCATTGGTTGATCCCCTCTTCTAATACTCCCTCCTCTCGAACTCGGTCCCCAAGTTGTTCCCCATCTAGACCTAATCACTTTTACCCACAATGTCTCTCTCTCCCCATAATACCTCCACATCCACTTCCCTAATAACGCTCTATTAAAACTTTCGAGATCTTTTACCCCCAAACCCCCAAGATTTTTAGCTTTGCAAATTGTTTTCCACTTAATCCAAGCGATTTTTTTCTCACTCTCACCCACCCCTCCCCAAAGAAAGCTTCTTTGAAGCTTTGAAATTTCACTCAAGACTTTTTTCGGAGCACGGTATGTTGACAGGTAATAAACAGGTAAGGATGAAAGGACTGCGTTGATAAGAGTAAGTCTTCCCCCAATGGATAGTTTTAACCCTTCCCATTTCTTCAACCTTTTCCGTATCTTATTCACCACATACTCCCAGTCAGTCACTCTCTTATGTGAACAACCCACCTTTATTCCCAAGTATCCAAAGGGAATCGCTCCTATACGGCACCCAAGTTGTGAAGCAAAATTACTCAAATCTTCCTCGTTCATATTAACCCCGTACAAGCAGCACTTTTCCCTATTGGGTTTTAGACCCGAAACCAACTCCAAATTAAGTAAAAAACTTTTTATAAAGCTGATGTTTTCACCTGATGCCTTGCCCAGGAAGATAGTGTCATCCGCGAACTGGAGGTGAGATACTTGCACTTTATCACGACCTACTTCCACGGGCTCAAAGAGGTTATTGCCCACTGCTTTCTTCATCATGAGGCTCAATCCTTCTGCTGCAATGAGGAAGAGGAAAGGAGACAATGGATCACCCTGTCTCAAACCTCTTTCCAAGTGAAATTCTTCTGAGGGGCTGCCATTGACTAGAACTGATGCGTGGGCTGATGACACACATTTCATGATCCATCTAATCCATCTTTCCCCAAAGTTAAAACGTACCATCATCTCCTTGAGAAATTCCCATTCAATTGAATCATATGCCTTCGCGAAATCGATCTTATAAATGACACACTTCTCCTTTCTTGCTTTTAAGTCCTCAATAACTTCATTAAGTATCACCACGCTATCAAGAATTTGCCTTCCACCGATGAAAGCACTTTGTTCATCAGCTATAATTGACCCCAACACCTTGCTGATCCGGATAGATAAGACTTTAGAGATTATCTTGTACAGAGACCCTATCAAGGAGATAGGCCTGTAATCCGATAACTCTGTCGCCTCCTCTCTTTTTGGAATGAGAACAATGAATGATGGGTTGAAGCCTTTCACTAGTTGTCCATGTTGATAGAACTCCTTCATTGCTCTAAGGAAATCTTCTCTGTAGACCTCCCAGAATTCCTTCAAGAATCCAAAATTAAATCCGTCAGGTCCTGGGCTCTTTGAGCTGTCACAAGATTTGATTGCCTCTTTGATTTCTTCTTCTGAGAACTCCCCTTCCAAAAACTGTTTATCTTCAGCAGATAGTTTTCGCTCACAAAAGTCGTGAGCTAAAGAGGGTCGAGTCAGTCTCGTGGTTGAAAAGTGGTTCCTGAAATAGTCTGCCACCCCTTTTTTAACATCTTGCACTTCCTGTTTCCACTCCCCATTGATTAGAACTCCAGTGATTTCATTCCTCTTTCTTCTCTTGTTTATGTAGCTGTGAAAGAATTTAGAATTTGTGTCTCCCTCTCTTAACCAACGAGCTCGAGATTTTTGGTGAAGGATGTTGTCTTTCAGTTTTAAATCGCAGAAAAGAAGAGCTCTCTCCTCATTCCTCTTCATTATCTCGTTCTCCTCCAGCCCAAATACTTCATCAACAATATCAAGTTTATGGATTTCTTCTTTCCTGTTTCTGATTCTATCCTCCATCTTACCGAACACCTCCCTGTTCCACTCTTTCAAATCAGTCTTTAATCTTTTAAATTTTTCTTTCAGAACATAGCTTCCCCATCCCTCCACGGTATAACTTTGCCATTTATTCCTCACAAAATTTCGGAAGTTTGGGTGTCTTCTCCAAGCATTGAGGAATCGAAATGGTTTCGGTCCCCAATCTTTAACTCTATTCTCCAATACAATAGGACAGTGATCGGATAATGATCGGATCAAAGCTCTATGGAAGGAATTCGGCCACTTGTCCAACCAATTATTATTTATAAGCACCCTATCGATTCTACTCTTACATGTACCGTCGGGCCTGTACCAAGTGTAGCTTCTTCCATGGAGTGGCATGTCAATAAGCCCAGATGTTCTAATAAACTCATCAAAAGCTTGTACTTCTCTCCCCTCGTAAGATATCCTCCTCCCAGCTCTCTCAGTATTCCTACGAATTGAATTGAAGTCCCCAACGACACAAATACATACATCAGAATTCCTAGAAATCATACCTTGTAGCCTATCCCATAAATCAATTTTCTCATTTGCGGAACAAGGAGCATAGACATTGATGATACAACACTCGATCCTCTCAGGCCCCCATAGCCCGTTTACCACTACTGCTCCTCTCATATGCCAGCTACTGCTTGCTACGAACATTTCCGGATTCCAGAGGGATACAATTCCACCAGACCGGCCTTCTGACTCTCTATAGACCCATTCACACCTATTTTGTCCCCATAGTGACCTCACTACAAACTCATCAATTACTTCTTTCTTGGTTTCCTGAATGCATGCAAAATCTGCCTTTTGACTTTTAATAAATTCTCTGACTTCGTTGCACTTAGCCCTGCACCCCAAGCCTCTAATATTGTAACTGAAAATATTCATTAAATTGCACCTTTTTGTTGCTCCAAGTCAAGATTTACCCCTTTTTTGTTCGTCTCCTTCAAAACCCCTAATTGATTCACCATTTGATCCTCTTCACCAAAATTTTGAAGGCCCATGATTTTACCAATTTCCCAGATCTCCACGTTCTCTAAATTATGTTTACTTGTTGTTTGCCCCGTGATTCCTTTCTTCTTCTTTGTCACTGCATAACGATCCTCGGTCGAGACGATGTCATTTAAAAATTCTCCCAATTGCTTCATTTCAGCCTTCTTCTTGCTTTTCCTTGATAATCCCTTATTTTTCCTCTTCGTAGTGTTCTTCTCCCCCACCCTCTGTGAACTCGTCTTCTTGTTTTTCTTCGCGGCACCTTTTTGAGTCGACATTTGTAAAGAAGAAGTAGAGTAATGGCTTTTGGCTAGGGTAAGTTCTAACTCACGCTCTACCTCTATGTGCCCATTTACTTGTGGATTTTGTATATTATTCTCAAGTGGCCCATTGAGCAAATTGGTTTCTGTCACATTATTAGGACTACTCAATTCTCCCTCTTGGGCCAAAACATTTGGGGGAGTTGGCCCATATTTGGATACACTGCATAGGCCCATCAAGTTAATAACTTCTCTAACCTTCTCTCTAATTTTCAGATTCTCTCCATTTGAATTATTTGCTGCACACGTTGAAATCTCCCCACTCATTATGTCCATGTCACCAACTTTTGAGGAACGATTTAACTCCCCAAAATACTGCGCCCGCCTCTCCATGTTTAATTCATTATTAATTTCCCCGAGATTTGTGTCTACATCAATGATCTTGGGTCCCACAGACTCCTCTTCCCCGTCAGACGTCGCACTCTCACCGTGAATTGAGGCTTCTTCCGGTTTGTTCAACTCCATGATTTCCGATTCACTCGCCCACGAAGAGGAAATATCGGATTCAACTCCACTGCCACTATTTCCACAGTTCTCTCCATTTTGTATTTCTTCCACCACTTTGATGTTAAATAATTGATCATCAATCATGATCCAAAGCGTACAATTGACTTCATTCATAAGTGGCACTGATAATAGGATTCTAGCTTCTTCCATGCAGATTTTGTTCTCCGTTTCATCATTCATCTTAACGAATCTTCCAATGTTAGCGCTGGCTAATGAGAAAAAACGCTTACTCCATGCTTGAAAAGGAACACCCATCCACTTTGTCCAGACTTGGCGTCTGCTGCAAACATCTGCAGGTTTCCACGGTCTTCTCCATTCAAACCAATACTCGAACCATTCCTTCATTTCTTCGCTAACAATTTGTAATGGTTCCTCCCCCATATTCTGTATCAGGACCGAATTGTCTCCAATGTAAATGATTTTCAATTTGATGCCGCATTCACTTCGTATCTCATCCTTATATTCTTCCCACGGGAAGTCTTCGCGTAGTGCTGCTGTCCAGCAACTAGATAGCCATTCCTTTTCAGCTGCCGAAGAAGTAAAGTAGAATAAAGGGGAATCTGACTTTTCTATTTCCTTCTCCATAGAAGTTCTATTCTTGATTTCCATCCCCAGAGCCTCTAGGTACGTCTTCCCAACTGCTCTCCTTCCCAAATTTTCATCAAAAGGCTTTGGTTGAGGTATATTAAAGTTTACATTCTCTCTATCATATTTGGGAATAAATACTCTCAACTTGTAGCTGCCGATCCACAGATTATTCAACTTCTCAAGAACTCTTTCCGAATATCCAACTTGTCTTGTCCTAAACCTCACAAATCCGAACCGCTTCCCTGCTTTATCTCTTTTTCTTGGGCAGAATATATCGACAACCTCCCCCACCTCACTAAATTTTGATTGTAGAAGTTCCACATTGCTATCCTCCGGAAAATTTCGAAAGAGGAACGAGGATAAATCTACGCCGTTGGAGTATCCCAAACCCAAACCAACACAGTTTCCATATCTACCCGTTTGATTAATACCTGTCAACCTACCTTTAAATTTCTGCCTCACCGGATGACTCTCGGACAGGGTTAACCTAGTTCTACCCAAGACCTCTCTCTCACCACTCTCTACACACTTTCTCTCTCTACTCTCCATTGTGTTAGTAATAATGTATGAAATTCTAATTGGTAATAGTTTATAAACAATAACTTGTTGCATGAAAATCTAATTAGTAAATCATAAAAAATGAAAAATTACAACTATATATAATTAAATTCCTATTAATCCTAGGGTTAGTAAACATCCCCAGCATCTTTTTTAGGGATAAATCATGTACAATTCCTTTTACATACTATGCAACCTTTTAAGTAACAAGGTTAGGTAAACATGGCCTTTTTTCAACATTTTCCATCTTTATCCCCATCTCATCCAGCATCATCCCTAACTAAACATGGTCTTAATTATGGAGACAGACGGCAAAGCAAGATCGATTAGGCTTCCGGCCCTGCAACTCGTTTCTATATACAGTCTCTCCACATTCCACCATTGCTGTTAGCCGAAGCAGCGATAGCCTAAGGGCCTCCAACTTTGAGTCATCCTCAGCACTAAATCGAATGCTGCAACATGAATAACTAGTATTTACATTCACGTTTGCTGCAACTCTCAATTTTCATCAAAATGGAAGCACCGAGTTCTACCAGGATTATCTACCAGAGAGAAAAATCTTCCAGAAATTATCACAACTTACTGTGTTTTATGTTTGTAAAATTTCGGTAATATCAGATCAGCAACAGCAATATCCATCAGATTTTGAACCTTCCACCGAGCTGCAAGTCTTAATCTGCAAATTATACAAATACGAGTTTTAATCGGAAAGCATAGAATTAATGGTATTTGCAGTCATTAAGTTCAGATTCTAGAATGTGTTGATCATTTACCTTTCCTTTCTGTTTCTTTTTATCAAATCATCTCCAGAAGGAATCTTCCAATTTTTTTCTCTTATCAATTTTATCAGTAGTAAAGTTTATTTTCAAAATTCAAACCCAAACACATCTCAATTTTCATAACTATATAAAAAACAAGTAAAAACACATCTCAGTTTTCATAACTATATAAAAAACAAGTAATTTATTTTCAAAATTTAAACCCAAACCCTAGCTATTTATATCCATATAACTAAATCATATATTTTCATGTCCACACAAAAAACAAGTAATTTAAAAACTACAACATTTCCAAATCTTAAAGAAGCTAGAAACTTGAAAGTAGGATTCAGGTGCGGTTAACCTGCCGTCCATATATGTGTGGGATCCCCACAACCATAAATGTCTAACCATCTATAGCCCTGAACCTCTGACCTTTCAACGTAACTTACACACAGAACCTAAATTTTCATTAAAGGAAATTCTTTATAGTTTAATGAGTTCATAGGTTTGGCGATTCCTCTATATAATCAATATTCCCCAATCTACTCATAGCAACTCTTTTTTTCAACCAAAGACATCGTTAGTAATGCTTTCAACATTTGCTGCAGGGAGTAAATTTTCATATGATTATTTTAGTCTGTGTTATTGTCTAACAGAACTTAATGATAGATAAAATATACTTGAGCTAAATTTTCGTTTACAGTATGAGCACAACCAGCAACAGATAATAAATGCTTGGGTGCTGAAAATTCAAATCAGCAATAAAAAAATGTAATTGCATAAAAAAAGCATGAAAAAGATGAGTACTGGTTCAAACCTGGATATGACCATTTGCTAATTGCAGCAGTATGGTTGGCATCCAGAATACTTGGCATGAAGAGAAGCTCAGCAAAACAATAGATTGTTTATACAGCAGGAGAACTTCTCTTCGTAAGCCTCAAAATATTTGTTTATGATCATCATCATTGATCCAAATGACAGAAGAACTCTATAATGTTTCACAATCCAATATGAAATGTGAGGAGCACAAAGATAATGGCACGACTTTAGCCTTCTTTCTTCGTATTTTCATTCGACAACCATTGGATATCCTGTGATCAAATAAGAATATAGCAAATATCAGAATATTAAGATACAAAAGAAATCAAATAAGAATGTAACATACTAAATGTTAAGTAGGTTAAACTGATGGTTCAGAAATGAAACTCTAGAAAATAGGCGAAGCTGAAATCTGACATAAGTCACTGAACCAACTTTATATTTTTAAACGTGTTCATGAAAAATAAATGTTTTTTACTGAATCACCACTATAATTTTCAACAATTTTATTCTCCAGTCTGTTTTCCTTAATTACATTATCAAAATATACTGATTCAATTGATTTCTTTGGAACTAAGAACCCAATAGGCAATAGTAATTTATAAAACAGTGAACTGTGCCAAGCAG
This sequence comes from Prunella vulgaris, assembly GCA_026898435.1. Taxonomy (NCBI): domain Eukaryota; kingdom Viridiplantae; phylum Streptophyta; class Magnoliopsida; order Lamiales; family Lamiaceae; genus Prunella; species Prunella vulgaris. The sequence goes on along the minus strand of JAPKLY010000024.1, from coordinate 909,183 downwards.
TGGAGATCAACATATGCAAATCAAATAGATATCCTGAGAGTTTGGAGCCCATTAACATGCCATAGGGCTAAGCTTCAGTTGCAAGATGTTAAATTACATAAGGAGAAACCCAGGTAAAACGGAAAATGTGAAAATTTTCAAACTAATTGAAGAAATCAAGAGCACAAATATTTTTTGGAACTAGTACATTTTGGTCATGCATGACTATAATGTAGCTAAATACAATTTTTCATTAAGTGAATGTCAACAGCTCAACATCACTTCCCTTGTATTTTTATTAAGTTGAGTATCTGTGTGTTTCTTTGTTATCAAACAAAAATAATGAGCAACAGTAAAAAATGAATATGTGTAATATTGTTCAATGAAACAATTAATACCAACCAACTAATACCTTTTAGTTGAACAACTAATACGACTCAAAATTGCACGTGAGTTGCATGGTGCAGCTAGTGCATAAAAGTATTTGTAAAAAATAATTAGCATCCCATACAAAAAAACAAAAATGGAGTTACGATAACTAAGCAGTAAGTCAAGAGTTATCTTCATACCATATGACACAACCTTTCTGAAAGTATAAGTGCATCCTCCCATCTGTTATCCTTTATAAGCCCTTTAATGAGATCAACAATCGAACCAAACTCAGGAACTTCCCCCTTCCCTATCATATCTTCAAATAACTCAAACGCCTTGTCAACTTTGTGGGAAGCAGACAGGCTCGCAATTAAAGAAGAACAAACTTTCTTCTCAGTAGAGGAAGAAGGAGACAATGATGAAAACTCTTTATGCATCTCTAGAGCCATTTCTAATCTCCCAGCCTTCTGAAAGCTATCAATCAAAACTCTGTAAACTGATATAAGGGGAGCAGAATCATATTTACCCATTTCATCAACTAATTGAAGACTCAACAAGAATTCCTTGCTGAATCCTTCCACAACTTTATGATAGTTTGTTAAATGACTTGGCCAATATGTTTGTTTCATTTCCTCCAGAAGTTGATAAGCTTCATCCAAGCGCCCAACTTTGCAACAATGATTTATCAAAACTCTATATGTGATATAATTAGGAGCACATCCCTTCGTGATCATCTCCTGAAAGAGTTCAAGGCTTTTATCGACTCTTCCAGCTTTCCCAAATCCATCAATCATGGCCGTATAAGTAACAACATTAGGATTACAACCTTTTTCCTCCATCATCAGCATCAGCCTATATGCCTCATCTATTTTCCCAACTTTACAAAGGCCATCAACCATCTCCGTATAAATAACAACATTAGGAGCGCAAGAATTTTCTAACATTTTAGCCAATACCTTTAAAGCAAGATCAAGACGTTTATCTTTAAACAATCTGTCAATTAAAGAACTGAAAGTATAATTGTTTGGGACGTATCCACATTCTGCCATTTTAGCAAACACTTCCTGGGCTTCATCTAGCTTTCCAACTTTACAGAATCCATCAATCAGAGCATTATAAACAATATGATTCGGTTCAATGCCACCAGATTTCATTGCGTCTAAAAGATTGCGAGCCTCTTTGACCCTATGCACTTTGCATAAACCATCAACCAAGGCCCCATATGTAACAGCATTCGGTTCTTTATTACCATCATCACATATTGTAAAGTAAATATCTACATCATTGACATCTACATTCCCTCTCATTTTTTCATAAATCATGCAAGCCTTCTCTATATCTCCAGCTTTGCAGTATCCATCAATGAAAGCAGTAAACATGACAACATTCGGTGGGCATCCTTGTGCCAGCATCATCTCAAATACCTCATTAGCATCAGATATTTTTCTTGCTTTAAGGTAAGCATGTATAATTGCAGTATATGTGACCACATTCGGAGTGCACCCATTTCTCCTCATTTCATCAAACCAGCAACGAGCCTGCTGAATCAACCCAACTTTACAGAATCTATCAATCATAATCGAATAAGTATACACATTTGGGATAATACCATTCTTTTTCATTTCTTGGAACAATTGAAGTGCCTTGTCTATTTTTGATGCATCACACATAGAACCGATGACTTTGTTGTACGTACCAGCTTCTGGAATGAATCCATTGCCAGCCATTTCACGAATTACATTATACGCTCTCTCATACTTCTCAGCACCACAAAGACAATGAGCAAAATTGCTGACATTGATTCTATTCAATGCTATTCCAGCACCAAGCATCTCATCATAGGCCTTT
>JAPKLY010000024.1:880299-901124 GCA_026898435.1 Prunella vulgaris | reverse complement strand
CCCATATTTCCAGGCATATTCGTGCCCATACCCATATTTCCAGGCATATTCATACCCATACCCATTCCTCTCCCTGTTGGCTGGTTTCCTCCATAACCTCCCATGCCCATTCCCATACCGCCGGGTGGCCCACCAGCCATTCCAAAATTCATATTAGAATTCATCATTGGGTTTGGGGCCGGCCTCAAACCAGTAGCACCAGCACGACCTACCCCTGAACCGGATCCCATTGCTTTACCCATGGTAACAGTGGATGTTACTGTTGTCGTGGTTGGTTTTTCCATCCTTTTCTCCCTGCGATTTATTGCATCAAAATCGACTCCAATATTGGCCAGCGGATTTGTTTTAGCTGCATAAAATTAAATATCAATTAAGTAGTGGTCTATTGCCGTATGATCAACCAGAATATGAAAATGTGAAAACTTACATCCAGAGATATTCAAATTGACCAATCCACGACTCAGAGTATCAGCCCATACAGTGGACTTCGTCTCAAACTTGTCTGACGATGACACAGGAACTATAGCAGAAGACACCGCTGAAGCTTGAGTAGTTGGGACTGGAAACTGGGGAGCTTGATGACCCATATGTGAAGCCACAGGGACCGTAGGACCTGAACTAGAATGAAGATTGTGCTGCACAGTGGGTCCTGCAGAGCTAGGAGGACCCATGTAGGGCCCAGCTGCACCAATTGATGTTTGTTGTGGTTTATAAGTTCCATAGTAGTTGGGCTGTGACGCGTTTGGCTGTGCAGAACCAATTTGAGGATGGAAACCCATCTGTGGTGGTTGACCAGCTTGAACAGGGAAGGTTAAAGCCATGGTTTGACTCGGGTAGCCAGTTTGGGAAAGTGATCCCATTGATTGAAGAGAATAACTAGCTTGCAATGGTTGCTGAGTAGGAAATGGTTGTGGTTGGAAACTGTTATCAGGTGCATTCTGGCCATTGAGAGATGATAAGCCTGACTGTAACTCATGTTGATTGGTTTGAGGGGGGAAGCCACCATGAGACACGGGTTGGTTGGGTGGAACAGGATAACCCCCTTGTGTAGGGGTAAAAGACGAAGGAGCAGATGGTGGGAGAATATCGGCTAATATATCGATATCCTGGTCAGGGGTTGATAATTCCTGCTGTGCAAATTGTGTGCTCGTAGGAGGCTGCCCACCAGGACCTGATGGAGTGTAAGTTACATCACCAAATGGGCCCCCAAATTCAGTTGGCGCCTCTTGAGGAACTGGTTGAGGCGCACCAAAGGTCTGACTGGAGTTTGTAGTGAAGGAATTAGCCTGTTGAGTTGGAACACTGTCTGAAGAAGGAATAGCTCTAAATGGTCCATCCCCAAATGGGTCACCAAAAGGCTGCAGAAAGATGGCATCTTAGCAAGTGAAGAAACAATCTTTGAGTTTGTAAAACATATTTTCAAGAAGAAGAGCCTAACTAGTGCCTACTTTTCAAATTGCGTCATGTACATTTATAGATGAATAAAAATCTATTGAGGAGAAATAGAGGTAAGTTCTTGAGGATTAAAGGAACAGGAGGAACAATGATAGTGTCATAGTGGTAAAAGGGGTACGTAATTTAGACCTTATAGATACCACCCCTGACATTTGTTTTCTCCACAAATTTTACCTTTTGAGGGTGTTGAAAATATCCTAAAGGGGGGTACATGTAATATAAAAACAACATAGCACCTCAATGGTAGTTCCTGTAATTTCGCTTAATTTAATACTTACAGATACCACCTGCTTTTTCCCCCCCACAAATTTTACCTGTTGAGGGAGTTGAAAAATATCTTAAGGGGGTATTTGTAATTTCTAAACAAAGTAGTGCGACAACGGTAGTTTTGTAATTTAACCAGCACAAAATTTATGCTTGCACAGTTCCCCTGGGTTGCTTATTATTGCGAATTTTCCCGCGAAGGTGCAAATATCAATATTGGCCTCTTGTTGTGGCTTCAAAATGAAATTGAAGTATGTGTAACTTATTAAGATCAGTAAGGAAAAAACAACGCACTAGTAAATAATTGGAGTCTATAATTTCTGAAAGATCATACTGGAAAAAAGTCATTAGATTTCATGGCCTTGGCCTTTGAATAAACTGAGAATTGCCAATCAGGATATAATAGAACTTCATGGAGTAAAAGAATATACAATCATAGAAATGTACAAACAAGGCTGAAAAAGGAAACAGTGGAGGCCTAATCTACCAAGTTAAAAGATATCCTTTAATAACAAAATCCCCCCCCCCCCCATTAGAGTTAATCATCACTTACCTCAAGATGACATAGGAAAATACTCTAATCTCAACAACTTCCCACCAAAATAGTTGTATTGGTTTTTTAAGGGTGTATTTGCCAAAAGATGTGTGGTTCATGTAACAGGCGTTAAGGGTGTATATTTGCCTTTTTTTTTAAAGTGAAAGAAGGTTTTATGGGTTTTGTTATCTTGTAGTACAATCTTCTTTCTGCTTCATTATATCTTTGTTGTTTATGAGGGGGGTTCCTATTTCAAACTGGAATAAATCGTAATTTAGCCAAATAACCAGTCTACCACGGGATATCGACTAAAAATTTGGAGAATAAAACTAGTACTGATGGATGCAAATAAGTACCTGATCATTATTCGCCAATGCTGGTGATGCATTGGATCCAGAATTAAAGCTTGCTGAGGTGTCAGCTTCAGTTTCTTTGTCATGCTGGCCAGTAGGCACAAGAGCCAGTGAATTTGAAGAAAATGAATCAGCCAAAGAACCCAGTAAATCCATTTCCACAGTAGGTGCAGCTGCAGGAGCTGTACCATTTGATGCAGATGGGGCAGCTATTCAAGGACATGAAAAACAATAAGGAAAATGAACCTTATAACATCTGCTAGCTTATGAATGATATGCCAGTAAACAGAAGTTATTGACCAAAAATCCAGATTGAGCAAATACCAATATAACATGCAATACCAAATGAGGTTAGAAATACATATTCACAATATTTATTATGTACTAAACAATTTAAAAAATGGGCAAATTTTAATCCAAATTATGAAAATTGTAGGATTATCAACACACATACACACAAAAAGAAAAGACTGTAAAAAGATGACATGTATAATTCTAGATGGAGCTTTGGTAACGGTAGACTCTGTGGAATATACAATCGAACAAACAATACAGTTCAGCAACCACATAATGTGAAAAAATAAACTTATGCAGTGCCATCCACTTATTAATATTTCTTCACCTAAAAATGAACCTCTCGGATCAAATTCATCAAATCCATCAACTTCATTGTTGTTTTGTTGAGCTATAAATTGATTTGAAGCAGGAGGAGATGCTGAAGCAGGGGGTGAGGCAGCAGCTGGAGCAGGTGGCGAGGCAGCAGCTGGAGCAGGTGGCGAGGCAGAAGCAGGGGGTGAAGCAGCTGTAGTTGCTATATGACTTGGACTAGCACCTGTGGGAGAGGATGCTTTGGGGGCATATGGTGCCGAAGACTCTCCATCCCTGTTAATGATACTGATTCAGAACCATCACAAACTAAAGAAGTTCTTAGGCAGTGGATAAAATGAATTACCTTTCACTGTAAGAGGGACTGCGGGTACCACCAACAGCATCCTCATAATTAGGAGGAGCACCAAAGTTTTGCTCGGAATTTTTACGGTCAAGCCCTTTTCCAGCAGAACTGATTTGAAAATCAAATTAACATCAATTGATAATTGTTAAGGGCAAATCATAAGAAAAATATAATCACAAAAGATCAACTAATAGTACCCTCCATCTTGATATTGATCATCAGCTTTAGCACCGCTTCCTCTGCAATATGAAGGAGAAAGCAAGTGTTGGTGAATACATGAACAAAATATAAATTGTTTTCCCAAAAATACATAATAAAAACTTAGCAGAGGAACAAGTTTAAACTAAGAAAAATTCAAACTCAGATATCGATGACTTTGACAGGCAACCAGTCTAATTTGTCAGCAATACATAGGCTACAGCAACATATTACTCGAAAGAAACCATGAATCAACATACAAAAGACTTGTTACTATTCCTTATAGTTGCCAAGAGTTTGTGATCAAACCTTCCAGTGGTTACTGTGCATCTACAGAAGAAGAATTGAGAAGTTCTTTGTTTGCTGTGAGGTTTGAATTACCTCTCTAGTAGAAGACATCAAGTCTTAATTTGCTCGCCTCAAGCTATGTCATCATATTCACTCAGTTTTACTTCATCTAAGAAAGGAGAAGATGAAATTCCACAACCTGAATTGGTGGTCAAACTCAATTCTAATCTAATGCATTTTCCCCACTTCTTAGTTAAGATTATTCAGGTTGGCTGGGATAATCTTAATTCTTAATTAATCAATCAATTCGCAAGTTAGTAACACAAGGAAGTTAACTTAATTACTGCTCATTACTTATTTCCACAAAACTGAATACATGTTCTTTTAGAAAGAAACAAATACACAGTTGGATACACTTGAATCACTTATAGAACTCATCAAAATCAACTTATTTAAGTACAACAATTAACCGGAACTTGCAACCATATTCTTCAAGAAGAACGGTTTAATGAAGTACATAAATTTTAACTTGCACTCAGAAAATCAAACTCTGGAATTATTTATTCAACATTTCATGACAAACTAAAAATAACTATTAGTCATCATGAGTTTCCATATTATCAGGCATTAGAAGAGACTTGATATATAATTACAGAAATATCAAGTCAACAAAATCTACCCTGACATTCCATTTGGAAGTGGGAATACAGAAATACAGAATTGAATTCAACAAACCTGGAAGAATATTGGCCATCATCGTCATTTGCAGGATTTCTATCCCTATCAGCACTTCTACTTCTTGAGCTATAATTGTAGTCATCATCCCTGTACCTATCTCGGCCATACCTCTCCTCATTATCCCGACCATATCTGTCTCCCTCACGGCCATATGATTCTCCATATCGACCGTATCTATCATCATCTTTGGAACCCCATTCTCTCTCTCTCCCATAGCCATCCCTGTCATCATCTCTGTTTCCATATCCAGATCGATCATCATCATATCTGTCACCATAGCCTCCAGAACCGGGACGATACATACCACCAGCAGGGGTGTTGCGGTACCTGTGAAATATGTAGTGAAGGCAGCAAACTCCATAAGGTGATTGAACTAAATCAGAAAGAGGTTGTACTTGCCGGAGATGTAAACAAATATGAAGCAAGATAATATATGTCAGTGTTTAAAAAGAACATCATATGATAAACATATTATAAAACTGCAGGGAGTGCATAATAAACTGTACAATTAACAAAGGAAGAAGGGAGAGGAAGGAAGAAGGCGGAGCTATAATTTCAATGAGAAGAAACAAACATATTTGCCTTCTTTATGCATGAGCACTTGAGTTTGTTTTATAGTAACAAATAAAACACACCATTATATTCACTTACTAACAGGAAAATTTTGCATAATCTGAGTGAGTTTGAAGCAGCAGTTGCTTCCCTCTAGGAGCACAATTACTTTTCGAGCAAAGTTATGGTGCTAATCTACATAACAATCTTTGACATAGCGATGGGGTTGAGTAGAAGAAAAAACCAAATGATTCCCAACTCGACAGATGAATGACAAAAACTAAATAGGGAAATTCAAAAAGCACCGGTTTCAGCTGAAGCTAGTAGGCCATCATGTTAGAGCAATGTACTATACAGTAAGAACTTCAGCAATCATATAGCTATCTATGCCAGATACTTCAGATTTTCCACTCAGAGAGGCATCATGAAATCAAAAGAACTTTCAGCTGCAGTATGAAAGAGTATCATGACCATTAAATTATACTGACCGTGTTTTGTAAAATAATTTTAGATTAGCAAATAAAAAGATTTACACTGACCAGTAAAATGAACATGATACAAAGTAGATCATCTAGCAATTTAGTTTTTGTATTCTCATTTCCTCTTATTACAAGTTCGCCATAAAACAGGGTTTCAGTAAAATATACTAGGAATATGAATATCATAAAAAGACTCGTGTTATTACCTAAAGTATAAGGATGTGTAGAATACCAACACAAAAAAAAAAAAAAAAAAAATAGAAATAACTCCCAAAGATTGCAGTTTCGGAGTAACTATAAGATACTTAAAAATACATAAAACCAGGATAATAGAATAGCTCTCACACAAATCCACGGCCAGACGATAATTCAAACTTGATGTATGAGTCACTTCAACTCCTAAAATTAGACTGTCATCTGAATTATGTTTTTACAAGCTTTACCAAAACTAGAATTATTATCCCAAACTAATGGGCAAAATATTATAGATTCAAATGTACAAAGTAATAGAAAATATCACTGCAGAGGAACACAGGGTCTAAGATCATTCACGATCGGCTTTTACGAGTACCATTCAGTTCCAACAAATGTATGCAGTGAGGACAGTGACGACCATTACAACCGTAAAAAAAAAATACAGAGGATATATGACTCATTATAGAAAAGGGATCACCAAGAATATTTCTTTGAATGACAATTCACAAAAATGTGATGCTTGCAATCACACAGCTCCGAATGCAAATTATATCATTCACAAATGGTTTAAAAGTAATCCTTCAGTTTCAACAAATGTATGCAAAAAGGACCTTCAAACAGAAACATAATTATAGAAGATATAAAATTCATTATAGAAAAGGATCACCAAGAATACTTCTCCACAACACAATTCAAACTCAAATATGTGATGCATGCAATCAGACAGTCCATAATGCCACTTACTTATCCCTATTAGCTGCTGCCTTCTGACGAGCTTCTTGTATTCTTTCCTTATCATTTACAAGAACCACAATACTCTGAGATTTCTTTCTTACATTGTTCCCTTGATCTTTCCCACTAGAGTCGATATATTGGAAATCCGACAATGTCTATCACAGAGGAATCAATATGAACAATATTTGTCAGCGGTAAACCAAATTTTAGCTAGAAGCTCTATTTGAAAAAATATATTAAAAATCAGGTAATAAATAAACTAACTGATATTTGATATGCATGCTCTCTGATGTCATCAATGACACGTTCTGATCCATGTGCCACCAAGTACTCCAAGACAGTCAAGGCCTACAAAAAACAGCAGGGAGAAAAAAAAAAAACTCATCTGAAAGTTTAGAATGTGAGAGAAGCGCTTAAAAGGACACAACAAACCCAAAACACTTTGGGCACCATACTCAGCATTTGGAAGAGATAGGGCAAGTTGCCTTGAAAAAGATTTTCTAACAGGGGCATACCAGAATTTCTTCAAATTATTATTAAGGGGAGCATGTATATGATAACAGGCCACATGAGTTATATAATACACTATACAAGTATATATGTATAATGAACAAGTTTGAAATGTAGAAAGAAAAAAGAAGAAAACAGACCTTGTATACATGCCGCCAATTTTTTCCAGTATCATTTATACGTTTCCAGAGCACTGACATGATCATTTGATACTCATGGCTGTGTTAAATTGCAAACCTTAGAACCTTATAATTATAAATGAAGCTAACCCACACAAAGTACCATCTTTCTTTGGATAAATTAAAACTTACTAGTTTCTTGTTGCCTGAGCAATATCGGCAAGAAGAGATCCATGAGGACCCCAGGGCTCATTGCTAGTTGCATCAAGAACCTGAAACAGAATACAAAGCACCACTTGATTACACAAAAAAACTGTTTATCCTATCATTCTCTATATATACAAATATATTAAAAAGGAACATTTCTCAACAATCTTTCTACAAATGTACAACATCAATGTAAAATTTATTGGTACGGGCCACTGGGACAGAAAGGGGAAGAATTACCTTCTGTTCAACTGAAGGGACTTTAAGAACTTTCTTGTTTACCCCTCTCTTACTGCAAGACACATAAAAAGTTGCTAAGGAAATGCTTGGTACCAAATTAGGATGATAAATTAAGAGAACATTATTATTTAGCATTACACAGAAAAAACCAATCAGTGCAGATATTAGTCCAACTAACATCTTCCAGATTGAGAATCTAATGCGAGATACTACGACATAAGGGAAGATGGTCCATGACGTTAAATACAGAGGCAACATAGCAAGAGCCAAGAGCTTTTGGTTGACAATGGTACTTACAGATCGCGGACAGTTTGATCAAAAGCCTTCTTCATTTTCCCCTTGGCTTGAGAGAAGCTAAATCAGCTAACTCTGTTCAGGTTATTGCCTACATAGCAAAGCGTCAAACCGTTATCACTCCCACAAAGCACAATCAGATGTTAACGTTTCTTCAGATTTTCTCTTCAACAAATCACAATTAGAGATTTCAAGATGATGAATACGAATTCTAAAACAAACACATCACAATTTCATCATTTCATTTGGATCAATAATCACAACAAAAAAATCACACGAGAATCGTTCCAGCACGAATCACAACAGCCCGGATTAGCCAAAATTAACAAAAAACGAGCGAATTCAGCAACAGGGGGATATTTCACAAAATACAACCACAACAGAACAACAATGTGATAGAAGTTACAAAAAATCATTTCCACCAAACAAGCAATTCTACTAATACAGATCTGGAAAATCAACCACGGAGGCAACAAGCTGAATTCTACAAATAAAACCGGAATGAATTAGATCCAGAAACCCAACAAATTGAGGATCTCAGATGTCACAACAAACACAATAACAAAAAATCTTGAAAAAATAAAAAGATCATGCCTGAGAAATTCACAGGCCCCTTCAAGCGGTTGATCAGATCTGAAGAAATGGGGTTGATGGCTGTCGAGATCGATAGAGAGGGGGAGGGGGGAACGCGTTGCGGAAAAGGCGAAGAGAAAGGAAAAGGAGATGCACCGCAAAGAAAATTCGTCCAGTTGAATGGAACGAGCTGTCCTTAGTTGGAAACACCTATACTAATTATAGCTATTAGCTATAATAATTAAATAAAATAAAGTTGTAATTACTTAAATTTTAAATAGAATAAGTCTCTTGTGTTATGTTTTTTATTATTAAAAAAATATTTTTAAAAAATGCTTAATATAATTTATTATTAATTTTCAGAGACATAATCTACTTCTTAGGGGAGAATGTGTCAAATAATTAAAATTGCAAAATAAATACTGATTGTAATTTTATATGGAATTAAATAATATTTTTAGAAAACAAATATTAGTGTTTTGAATTCCGAGTTCTTTGACAGCGATGTTTACACGTACAACAATTTTGGTCCTATTAAAAAAATTACAGATTCTAATGTCTATTTTAGTTCCCTAAAATAAATTATTACCTATTATATTCATAATATATTATTACTACTTATTTAAATTATTACCTAGTAATATTAAATAAATTTTGCTAATCAAGTTATAATATATATCATATATTATACATATCTAAAACTAAAAATTAATGCTTCATACAAATTCATGCTCCACTAATAAATAATTCATTTCATAAAAATTCACACTTTCGAATTAGATCTAACTTTTCGAAACTCAATTGAATATCAAGAAATCCATAAAAAATGTGAAAATAATAGTACTTACTAACCACTTCGTCGACATTATGTTCAGGATTTTCGTTCATTGTTATCCTTTGTTCCACAAAACAATACTTTTTTTTTTCGAAATTTTTGGTATTGCACGTTGTTACTGATTTATCGGATTTTATGGGCAGTTTAATGTGGCTACAAGAGTATTTCCGATTATCGAATAACAGACAAAATATAATAAATAATGTAAAAATCATGGATGTAAATGACGTTCGCCAAGACAGCCTAGGCGCTTGAAGGTCCTCGGCCGCCACCGACAAGGTCAAATCGCCGAGAAAAATCCGCCAACAAATTTGGCACTGCCGAGAACGCCTAGGCACCGCCTAGATGACCATTACTCTTCTTCTTTTAATTTTTATTTCAACTTAAAAGTTAGAACTAAAATTAAAAAAAAAATTAATTTACTAAATTACTAAAAAATGAAAGTTTAATTGAACTATTTCATAATTTATTCGTTCTATGTCGTATTATGATAGTTTTTAACATTTTATTGACTTTATATATTTTTTGATAGTTATTAATTATGTTTTAAATTTATAATTTATCTATAATTATTAATATATATTTTTTAAAAAAAATTAATATTAATAAAAAATAAAATAGAAAATTTTTGGCACTGCCTAGGCACCGCTTAGGCGGTCTTGGCGCTTGGCGGCACTCGACCGTCCGCCGACCGCCAAACGTCATTTGCACACTTGGTAAAAACAAAGGCACTGTAGGAGGAACTTGAGAGCCCCTCCCTTGAAAATGGCTTCGAGTGCCCATAAAAGAGCCCCGTAGCCTACGTATCTTATATCTTATGAATGAGATTACAACCCCTTACAAATGTGGATCAGACTCTCTATTTATAGAGAGTCAAACATAAAAGAATGAAAATACATATTTGTTCTTCACATCTGGGCCTATTACAAATAAGTATAAACATGGCATACACTATTACATTAGGAAAATTCGATCCATTTAGGGTTAAACCCGAGTTCCAGTAGACCCCAATTTAGAGACCCAAATTCATAATTTTAGTCACAAAATTGCATATGTGAAATGAGAGAATTTTGAGCATAAAGAGTGAAAATTTGTGTGTATGAGAGACTTGTACATACTCTCTCTGTCCGCGAAAAATGTGATCACATTTTTGCACGTGGTTCAATGCAATATGTCGGAGGGCATTACGAGATATTGTGAGGTCCGTTTTGAGTAAAGAAAATATTTATAAAAAGTATATATGATATACTTTTCATAAATATTCTCCTTATTCAAAACGGACCTCACAATATCCCGTAATACCCTCCGACATATTGCATTAAACCATGTGTAAAGATACGGACACATTTTTCATGAACGGAAGTAATATAAGTTAAAGCTTACAGTGAAAAAGATGGAATCGATCACTCACCATGTGTGAGGAAAAATATTATATCGCGTGCAAAAAAAATTGAAACAATCGAAATTTGAGAGTTAAAATTTTAGACAAAACAATTTACGAAATATGGGGAAAAAAGCGACCCGGCCTAATTCAAAAGAAAAGAAAGACACACAACTACATAAGTGCACTAATATTTGTCCCCCTTAATTCAGTCGTTCACCATCCCAAATTCTTGTTCAAATTTTTTTTTAGAACAAATGTCGTTTATTCGACAAAGAAAATTCAAATATTATTCAATTTTTAGGATTATTTATGGATAGTAAAGTGAACAAAAGGTGATGAACTGAATTGAAGGATCAACTATTGAAAAATGGGGGTAAATATGTGTCCAAGAAGAAATGCCCAGGTTATTCGCATTAGCTTTTTAAAAAAATACGCCACTATCTTTTTGGGAAATACACAATTTTTTGTTCAGTAATTTTTTTTGAATTTTTTTCATTTTTTCGAATATAGTGTAAAAATGAAAAAAAAATCGAAATTTTTTGCCGAAAATTTATAAAAAAAAAAAAAACAAATATATTCCAGGGTAGTGTATTTTTATAAATGGTTCATGTCAATAAACTGGGCCAACACGAAAAACAGCAGCCCATCTACGTGATTTGAGCTGGCCCAAACAGTTATGTGGCACGAAATAGCCCATCAAATTAGGAGGCCCAAAGTAGCAGCCATCTAAAAATAAAAGAAGGCTGGAAAATAGGAAGCAAGCATGACACCATTGACTTAATAATTTTCTGGACTCCATCTCACCCGCCATAATTGACTTGGAAAAATAAATACTCCCCCCAATTTTCAAAATAGTTTTTCACTCCAAAATAACACACCAAAAAAAATTAAATACGTAAACATAAAATTAATTGATAAAATTTTAAAAAATCTAATTTATTAATTTTTGTAAGTATAAAATAATTTTTTTAGATATGTAAAAGTGGAATTGAAACGTCCAAATAACATATGGGTAAAAATAAAGTTGGAATGAAGAGAGTAGAGTTAAATTGAGGAAGAAAAATAGATGATAATTATAAAAGTAGAGTTGGGATGTCCAAACGTTGATGATGGCAATCTTATTTTGTCTAAATAATTCTACGATATCAAAGAGTAGTCAAACTAAGCATTTAAAATAAATATGAAAAAAATGATACGCACGAAATAATTATTGTTACATATGAATACGATCGTTTAAAATAGCCAACGCTTACGATAGTTTTTGTATCTTTTAAATACGTATGGTGAATACGAGTGGTAAATAAAACACCATACACAAAAGTAAAAATAAGCACTCCCAACATCACAATAAGCAAGAAGTTATACCGATAACATCAATTTTGTCTAAGTTGCTTTAGTTTTCTTATGTTATGTTACTCAAAAAACTATGAAATTTATTATGCCATATCACCTATGAGTATACTTGAAACTGTCAAAAAATCACGTTCATTGGACCTAAGACAAAGGAGATCATTTTGAAGTTGAAGTGTTTTTCCCCAATTCATATTGTGAGCATAAATTTTGGCTTTGTGCTATTACACTTCCAGCCATAATAAAATTATGAACTTTTAATTGGAAAACCTCATAATTTTTTTTATCAATAAATGTTAGTGGTTAGTAGTTCGAAGTTAGTACACCAAGTCTTCATACACTCATATCTCCAATCCAACCTTATATCTCCCTCCTATTCGTTCCTAAAGGGAATCAAACTCAGGTCAATCACTCAAGTGAGGAGCCCGGTGGCCAGGTAAATTATTGGAAAACCTCATAATGATGAAGGGCAATCTATGTAAATTTCGTAGCCAACGGACTTAAGATTAGATAGAAATAAATTTCTAAAGTTGGTATATGCAGACACGATCAATTCTATGATAACTAGATTTAACTGCTCGTTTCATAAGTTTTTATGCGAAACCATATTCAAAATTCGAGATGATCCGATTTAAAAACGAAGGAGATATGAATTTTCTAAATTTAGGTGGCGTAAACAGAATGGGTTGATGAACAATAACTTTTAGCTTCTCGTTTTTATATTTGTAATCATGATAAATTTATGAATTTTTTTACTAAGTCCACTACAAGAAAAATGATGTTATACAACGCTGGAAAGACAACGGTTCCGCTAAAAATCGTTGTCTAAAGTAAAAAACATGTTGCCTAAAGAAGAACCGTTGTCTTTTACAGAAGGATTTTGATGATAGACAACGGTTATGGTCAGACGTTGTCTAAACCACAAAAGACGCATTGTATGTATATGTTGTATATAAGTGGTTTTCAGGAAAATTTGCTAAATGACAACGGTTTCAAGCCGTTGTATATGTTCATAAAAACAGCGTTGTAGAAAGTGCCTTACGACAACAGTTTTGAACCGTTGTATATATATGTAATATATCAGTAAAATAACTTATAGACAATGGTTAATTAACCGTTGTATATAACCATAAAAGTGATGTATTAAAAAGTATGATACTACAACAGTTTTCTAAATGTTGTATATCTTTATAATATGGTGTAGTATAAAATTATTTACTACAATAGTGGATGACCGTTGTAGTAACATGATATTTGATCAATTGTACATTTAACACTTTTAACTCATTAAAATATATAACACTTTATATTATTTTGAAATAGCACTTTTAAAATTTAGAACTAGAATATCACTTTTTAAATTTAGGACTAGAATAACACTTTAAACATTAATGCTTAAAAAAGTTAGAAATAACTCTTTCAATTCAATAGTTTTTTACTAGTTATTATCTAATAACTTTGACTATTTGAACTAACACTTTTAAGTATATTTTGAATAACACTTTAAAAAATTAAAAATACATTTTTTAACAAACATTTGGAATATTTTCAAAAAATCCTAAAATCTTGCCCTCTAAAATCTTCCCAAATTTCTTCCACCAAAATTTTATTTTTTAATTATTTTACTTAATTATACTAAATTAGTACATAACCCCCTACTACTCAGCATTAAAAATTAATTATACAGTAATTTAAAATTAAGTATTTAAATAAAATATTTTAGATCATACAATTGTATTAGAAAATATTTAAAAATAATTTTTTAACAATTTTAATATGATATTAAAATATTAAATTATGACCGTACAAATGATAGAATTTAAGAATTTCAAAAAAAAAAAAGAATTATGAAGGATAATCTTATACAAACATAATTATTAATTATTAACTTAAATGTGCATTAATTAACTTAACAAGAAATATTAAATTTGTATATACGTAATTAAAAATTTTATAAATTTTATTAACTTGGATATTATTATAACTTAAACAACAAAACTTTATATGAGTACACAGACTTGGTCAAGGGTTTCTAAAAAAAATCGTAGTTTTTCGGTGGCCGTTCGTGAGTAGATTCCGGTGGCGGTGTTCGTGTCACCGTTGCGCCGCGCGTCGCCTTATCAGTGGGTTGTTCGTCATTTCGTGCAGCCGCCGTCGCTCACGTATCGCGGCTTTCGCGCGTCACCGTCACGGAGTCATCATCGCTGGTTCGGCCGTCCACCCAGCCGTCGCGGCGTGCATCGCGCCGTCGTTCGCGCGCAGGAATCGTCACCGCCACTGTTCACGGTCGCTTTCGTGCCCTCCTTGCCTACGCGGTCGCATTCAAATCAATAGCCGTCACTTTTCATAGATCGCGCGTCCGTTGTTTGTCGTTAGTGCATTGCCGGTGCGCGTCTCTCGTCGTCGTTCTCGAGTTGGCGGCGTGCGTTGCATAGTGCCGTTGCACTTGGCTGTCGCTCGGTGTCGGGTAAGTTTTCGGTTGGGTTTAGATTCGTACGAATAAAGGGTTTTGAATTAGGGTTCGTGAATGATGGGTATACTGGTATTGATCTCGATTGGGTTTTGTTCTAGAAACGATTGAGAAAGGATTTTGAATTGGGTTTTGTGAATGATGGGTATACTGGTATTGATTTCGATTGGGTTTTGATTTACATTTTATTAAGAAGAAGAACAGAGGTTGATTTCTGGAAAAAATGAAGGATAGGGTTTTGTTCGAATAAGAACAGGGTACGGAAACGAAAACTGTGCATCTGGTATTTTGATTTTGAATTGCGTTTTGAAATAACATGTTACTGATTAAAAAAAACTTTATATTTCTTCTTCTTCTTCACTTAAACAACAAAATTTTATAACTTTATTTTGATTGCCCAAATGATGATGAGTTTGACGAGAGTTCAATCTACCATCAATGTTTTAGCAAAGGGCTGCATGGTAGTGATCCAGATACATCTGATGATTAGCAAAAATGATTCATTCTATGTTCTTTGCTTTTTGAAAGGAATTATGCAATTTGACAGACAAGTGACAATAGCTTCATTGCAATCATTGGTAATATTCTATTTTTTTTCATATTTTGTAATTATTTTCAATGGATTTTATATAGATACATTTTTTTTTTGTAGTTCCCAAAAACTGCATCTTACTCCATGGATGAAATGAATCAAGTGCGGCAAGAATGGGCTGAATGCATTCTGAAGAATGTGTATGAATAGGTCAAAGGTTTGTTCTTTGTTGTGTTTTAGCTCTTAATATATCCTATTTATCAATGATATTAATTCAATGTAGGTTTTAGCAAATATGTTTATGCGTACATGTTATATATGTTGGTGAACTTGTGAGTTGCTTTAGTTTAATTGGAATTCAAAATATACACTTATGGTGATTTATGAAGCCAATAGTTATATATTGTGTATCTTGTTCATTATTGATTTTTAGGCTTGCTAAAATGTTATTTGTTTTCAATGTAGTGATGAGCATTGAAGAAGGTGCACGAATGTTGAAGGTAGAGCCATTTTTTTGGTTGTGGAACATGCATGAACAGTGATGGTAGTGGAATTTTTGTAAACAAATTTGGTATTACGTAACTGAAATGCTTTTTGATTATGTGGAAATACCTTTGGAGACTTTGTTAGGCAATGCATTGTTGTACTAATTGATACAATTAAGTTGATCATGGTAGTCAAATGTTTATGGTAAATTTATTTTTATTATTTGATTTAGAGTTTGGTTATTTACGTTGAAATGATAATATACAACAACTTATATTTGTTGTTTGTTTGAACAAATTTATTTTAAATACAATGGTCCACATTAGATATTATTATAAATTTAATATATTTTTTAAAAATACAATGTTTGTAAGATATTGTAGAAAATAATATAATACAACGGTCCATTATCATTGTCTATCATTAAATTTTATTTTCATCATAAGTAAAGACAACTATTATTTTTTAATATACAACGGTTTTACGACGTAGTAAAAATAATGTAAAGACAACGTTTTAGAACCATAGTGTATCTTGTGATTTTATTATAATTTTAAGCTACAACAACATTAATGTTGGTATATACGACGACCATTAAATGTTGTATAAACAACTAAAGACAACAGTTGAAAACCGTTGTATATAAATTTATTTTAAGCTTTTATTACGTTTTATATGTACAAAGACAACGGTCGATAAAACATTGTAAAAATATAAAGACAACGGTCGATAACTGTTGTCTATCAATTCAGTTTAAAATACAACAACGTTTAATTTATAAAAAGACAACGGTCAATAATCGTTGTTGTCTATCAAGATTTATTATGATTTTACAACAATTTTTTTTGAAATACAACGGTTTATGACCGTTGTGTAAAAACATAAACCACAACGGTCCAAAACCGTTGTCTATCCATTGTTTAACCGTTGTAGATGACACTGTTGTAATAGGTATGTGCGTATAGACAACGGTCAGTGACCGTTGTAATACATAATAAAGACAACGGTCATAAACCGTTGTCTATACTCACCTACCTACTACAACAGGCTGATCTACAACGATTTAGATTATGGAAAGACAACAGTTTTAAACCCTTGTCTTTCAATGATTTTCTTGTAGTGGTCATATATTGATAGTGAACTACAACTGATGTAAATTTCGTGAACATCATAATTAGGAATTAAGTTTATGATTTTTTTTTAATAGATGTTCTATTTGAAGTATACTATATTCTGTTCAAATTTGGTAATTTTTAGAGTTGATTCCTAAAAGAAACGAAATTTACAAAACATGTGTACAAGTTGTTTTGTGAATATTTTGCTTAAGTTATATGTTTAATGAATTATTTTCTATGAAGTAAAACTTTTATCATGATCTAAACTTGTTAAAATCTCATCATGTTGAATTTAATAATTTTTTGAATTTCATAAGTATTTTAATTTAATTTTTATTTAGACTTGAATAGCAATGATATAGCTGAAAATATGTGGGAAGATTTTAGAGGCAACATCATATAAGATCCAAACTAACTATTTTGAGTATGTTTATCTTTTATCTCGATTGTTGATAAAAAAATATATGGATTATCTTGAATTGAAGAAGTATAATGTTGCAAAATTTGATATTCATACGATTCAGATCTTAGGAAAAATAAATATTTGAAAATAGGAAAAAATACAAAGAAGTTACCATCATATTTTACATAAAATTCAAAATCTTTCTTTTTATGAGTACATATTAATTTGTGAAAAATCAATTTCATGTAGTATAGGTGTTGAAGTATTTACATGTCAACAATTATAATTTTTGAAAAAGTCTAAATAGTGGTTTGTTAATTGGGCTAAGAAACCATTGGGTGTCTAACTATTATAACTTTACATTTAAGTAATCTCAAGCCCTATAAGAATTTTAGAATCTTTTAATTTGGACAAATTTTTTTTAATTTTAGAGCCAATTAGTTTAGTCACATTTCAATAAGAACAAATTCATAATTTTACCTCGCCAAAATTTTTATACTCCCTCCGTTCTATTATATATTTTTCATTTTGTCATTTTCGTCCGTCCCATTATATATTTTCTATTTGCTTCTCTATCTTTCTTTTTAACCTACTATTTACTTTCTTGTTATTATTTTTGTTACTTTTTACACTATTTTCATTATTTTTTTCATCACACTGTTTATATTTTTTTACTTTTATCTTAATCCGCGTGTCTAAAAATAACGTAAAACATATATTAGAACGGAGGAAATATACTATTCCACAGAAAATAGGAAGATGTAGCATGCAACATTTTATTTCGGTTAACTTTTTTTTATCAGGATATTTCGGTTAACTTTATTCAACAATGCAAGTGAAAATAACTCATACTTTTTTCTCAAGAAAATTAATTTACTAACTTTTTAGTAAAACTAATGACACCCTTCCAAATTATATTTAAATTATGAGTAAGTCTCTTGTACACCGTGCAATTCAAATGTATTTTTAAAAAATTACATCATTTATTACTGACAAGTTACACAAATTATTACTAAAAAATTATACCATTAAAAAAATATTTTTCAGCAATAACATGTGTGACTTTCACTTTTCAGTAGCATTTTGTATAATTTTTTAAAAATAAGCTAGAATTGCACTGTGCATCTGATGCATATAACACCATGACTTAAATTATACGATGTAATTGATGTACGAGTGACCGACTCAATAAGAAAACGTGGGCTGCTTGAATATATGCTATAAGATCCATCCATCACAATAACTACAAATTATCCAATTTAGAAAAATGAAAAATCTATCAAAGAAAAGTAGTAAAGCTTGCATGTGGGAGGGGCAATTTTAATTTTGAAGAAAAGTAATGCATCTTTGGCCCCATTACTTCAATTATTGAGAGGCTGCTATCTCCTCAATAAAATACACTCCTATTTTTCTATAACAACAATAGATTTGGTGAATATGTGGGTGGTTTATTGTGCAAGAAAATGACATTTTATCCGAATCTCATCTATATATCTTTTGACAAGATTAAATTAAATTTTTTCTTCCTTGTTTCGTTGCTTCTTTTTTGTGAAACCAGCGACGGGACGCGAGCGGATGCAACGTGGCTTCGGAAGATGCCAACTCGATTCTTCTATGTTATTTTTCGTATTTCACTATATGTTCTGTTTGTTAAATTATTTATATATATATATATTAACATTTGATATTGAGTCCGTCTTTTTTTATCGTTCACATGTCTTACGTACGTTTAAAATGTACTTCCTCCGTTCATGAAAAATACGCTCAGATATTTTCACGTGATTTAATGCAATATGTCGGAAGGTACTACGGGAGCGTATTTTTCGTGGACGGAAGTATTATAATACAAAACTGAGATACATAGTATAGAATTTTAAATTATATACATAGTTTTTTTTTAAAATGTAACTTCAATATGTAACTGTCTAAAAAAATTCAACTAATTAAGGGGGTGGAGATTTGACTCTCTCTCATGTGTTTTGTTTCTTGACTTGGAGCTCATCTCTTATTATTTTATTATCTTTATTTATTTTTTTCTCTAATTTTACTACAAATTTGATAGAATTGTTCTCTTTCTGTTGTTTTTTTATATGTTGGATCTGCTTTAATTTCTTTGAATATGTCAATTGTTTGGCTAATGGAAATCAGCAGGATAAACTATTTATAACTGTCTGAATTATTGTTACTAATGATTGTACATTTGTAATTCAAAATTAATATATATTCCCTCCACCCCATAAAAATTTATATACTTTTTTCTTTTGAATGTCTCATATAAACTTGCACACTTCTAAAAAAGAAAATATAAATTTACATACACACTCATAAAACTATTACATATATGACATCACGTACCACTACTTTATTTATAAAATATATTGGGTGTTATTTAAAAAATATCGGCTTATGATTTTTAATTTTAAAAATATATAAAATATTAAAAAACTCTTGTAGATTTGATATCTAATGTGACATATGACATGTCTTTGATAGCGGCTCCGGCTGCTATATAAGTGAAGTATTGCCGAAAATTTATATCATATATCGTATTACAAATTTTAAAAGTCCATGCTGTATTTTATAAAGACTATAAAATTTGTGATTCCTTTACAATTAACTCAAATTAATAAAAAAAATGTATAAATTAAAGGATGAGTCGATTTGATAAATATTGCATGATCAATTGAATGACGGAGGTAGTCACTCGTCTAGAAAAATAATATTTATAGCTATCATCAAGAAGTCATTTTAAAATCAGAAAAAAAAATATTTTTTGTCTTAGAAAAAGAAGATATTTTCTACCTGGTACACATTTTCTTGTTTGTTTGCTTAGGACTGCATAAATAAAAATTTCTAGAGTATCCTAAGCAGTTAATCATTGGCTCATTGTCATTAATTTAAGGTTGTATAAATATATCCTTAATTAAAAAATTGTAGTCTCATTGTATTATTTTGTGGGGGTGGTTGAGAGTAGTTGCTAACCCTGGAAAAGGACTTTATAATTTTATATTTAATATCTCTTGTTCATAATGCACATATATTTTTTAAAAAAATTTACTTTCTTTATTATACACTTGCTTAAATGTCAGTTTACAACAGCTTAAAAACAAATTTTAGAATCATTTATTTTTTAAAATTATGAGAGATAATTTTGGGAAAAAATTTAAAAGTTATTTTTAGTGTTTCAAAACAAGTACTGTTAATAATATGAAATAGTAATAATAAGTTAAAATATTTAAAAATAAGAATTGTAAATCTTGATAAAATCAAAATATTAATTAATACATATATTTTTAAGCATAAATGCATATATATTTAAAAAATAATCAGTTTTTTTTACTATATTTCTAATAAGTGTTTAAACATTCGCTACAAAAAAAATATGCTTATTATATACCACACAATTTTATATCATATCATAAAATTAATGACAATACTCACATTAAAAATCAATGAGATAATAAATATATGAGTGAAACTTATTTATTATGTTATTAATTTTATATATGATATGATAAAAAATTATGTAGTAATAAATATATTTTTCTATAGTGATTTTTAAG
>JAPKLY010000024.1:805440-850277 GCA_026898435.1 Prunella vulgaris | reverse complement strand
GTAGGGACTATAAAATTATCACAGGAACTTAGATATTGATCCGCATAATTTAGGGGAATTGTTGTGTGGTTGGAATATGGGGGAAGAGAAGAAGATGGAGTTGATGAGTTGAAAGAGATATATTAAAATAATTCATTTTATAAAAAAATAAGTAAAATAGGTGTATCTTATAATATTGGAGGGGTATATAGTTTGAACCTTAATTGAATGGTTATTCAAGCATTCGACTACACCTCAGTATCTATTTGTGTATTCTTTACTCAATTTAATTCTTCTCAAAATTAATACCCGCAAAGCCTGGAATCGCAATAAAATAATTAAAATAGAATTTATTCCATTAAATTCATATAAATAAAAAAAATACACAATTATAATATAATTAAATATAATAAATTACACTCTAATACCCAAAATATCATATAAATTTCTACTTATAAAAACCAGTAATATGACCCTTTTTACCCTACCAAATGAAGCATAAGTCAAACTCCCATAACAATTTTTTTTAAAATTTAACTATACAATGTCTTCTAAAATAGAGTAATATATAATTAAATTTTAATATGTGTCATAATATAATTGAGTTTGATGGTGTGTCACAATTTTGGTTGATATGCTTTTCTAAATTTTGACGTGAAAACTAACTATTATTATAACATATAAGTTTAATATCAAAATAATTTTTTAACTAAAATCAAATTAAAATAAATTATATTATTTTGACTATTTTTCTTTATATTGTTTTTACTTAAACATATATATATATATATATATATATATATTAATTTGTAAAACATATTAATTTATTCAAACAATTAAATTTTTTAAATTCTTCTTGGGACAACCTATTTTTTTAAAAAATAGTTTAATCAATTAATACAAATTATTTTATATTTAATTTTATCAGTATTTATAACTTAAAAAATTATTTAAAATAAATTTTTATACAATTTAGAATTATGAAAAATAAAATTTATATTAACCTTCATTAATATATCTTTTGGTAAAAATATCGTATATAATTACTAATATTCCGCGTCATATGCGATAACTCATGTAGTTTATGAATAGAGTAGATTTGTGAGTTGATTTCATATTTGATATAAAATTCCAGCTTGCTATTTTAGTTATATTTTCTTTTAAACTATCAATACATATAATATTTTATAATACAATATATATTCAAGTATAAAAGTATATAAAATATGTTTATAAAAATTTGTCTTCAAATTCTTAAAATTTATACAAATTTAATTCTATTCTACCAAATAATTATTATACTATTAAATATTAAAAAAAGTACAAAAATATGCTCACTTTATACAAAAATATATATATATTTAAAATAAATATGCAAATATTATAAAATTTACACGTTTATCTATTCGAGGAAAGGACCATCGTAATTCGTACATATCGTTCCTGCCGTGTCGGTCAATGCCCTATTTATAAACTGGTCAACCATTGTTTCTTATCCCGCTAAACAAATTCTTCTTTGCCAGTTGCCTCTGTAAAACCCTACCACCGCCGCCGCCACCGGGAGCTTACACCGCCGCCACCTCCGACGAGAATCTCAGCCGTCTCTTCTCGTATGTCGTACGCTTTTATTTTCGGATACATGCACCCATGCACTGTTTTCGTTGCCAATTTCTTGGGAGCTATTTCGGTGCTCTTTTTACAGATGATAACGTGCTTTACTGAATGAATTAGTTTGATGTTGAGGTTTATTGTTGTGAAGTGAGGTTGAATAAAATCGTGGAGAATGTTAGCTTTAATTCAGAATCGGCATTTGGCGCAGTATTCCCCTGGTCCCATATGAATTTGCACAGTTTACTTATTTAGTTGTGTCACACAAATTTACACACTGCTAGAAAAGAAAGCGTCGATTTGCATGCACATGCACAATTGTCTGATTGGGACTTTGAATGAGTGGTACATGCTCTGTAATGACGTTGTGTGGAACAGTAGTGTGAATTTATAAGGTTTAATGGGGTGAAAATGAGAGTTTGGTGTTAGTAATGTTTCTGGCATTTAGGAATTTTGGTTTTCCTACACAGAGAAAGGAAAAAAAAAAAAAGATCCCTGTTCTATTGCCGATTTGTCCAAAGCGGATTGAGCTTACACTTTAATTCTGGTTTTTAATCACACTTTGAAGCAAATTATGTTTATCGGCATTTGGCCTGGAACTACTTGGGAGTTTGAATGAGTGGTACATGGTCTGTAACTAGTGGTGTTGGGTTGGACAGAGTTGTGGCTTTATTAGGTTATATAGGGGGAATGGGCGTCAATTGTTAGTAATGTTCCTTACATTTTGAATTTTCAGTTCTACAATATACAGAAAGGAAAAAAAATGATCCCTGTTTTAAATTCGTTTATTGTCTTGTAATTCGGTATATTCGGAGCCTATTAAACCGAACTGTTTGTCGAGTACCTAGTACAAACTTAGCGGGGCTTGGTTCAAATTCGTCAACAGGAATGGTAGTGAAAATTACTTTTCCATCTACGCCCCCGTAGTGAGAGGGATATGTTGGAGGAAGAATTGTCACAATGATGATTACATTATTATTGTTTTGCACTAATTTGGAATAAATGAGGGGAAGAAAAGATTGTTGAGGAATAGTGAAATGGTTGATGAGAAACGGATATAGGAGGAGGGTAGTTGACTGGGGTAATGGTTAATTTATTTTGAGTCTGACTACACCTTTCAGAGTATGAAGAAGGTCAATTGATCATCATTTATTCTCGTTAACCACCAATACCCAATATTCATTTCCATTGAATTTTTTCGAACCAAGCGCCACCCTCTTAATGTATTTCTTATTTTCATATGAATTATGATATTGATTCTGATTCTGTATCCAAGCTTCTTTAATCTTACAATCAACCTTCTGCCTTCTCCATCAGCACCTGGCTTTGATCTTTTCTATTTCCCCCTTCTTTCTTGCTAATTTTTGGATTGACAGTTCAATCAGGTTTGTGCTTATTTTCCTTGATAAATGCTCTGATATTATGGTATTTCATTATGTTTCTTCATTTTGACAACCATTTATCATTATGGCATTGAAAAAGCATTTCCTGCTTTTTTGCACTTTCAGTTTGAGAAGGCAAAAATCAAAATGGCTCTTCGATTTGAGGTACAACTACTATGTTTAGTTTATCAATCATGCTAACATAAATACAATTGAATGTTACAAAATTTTATTGCATGGTTGGAGAATGTAAAGCTTAAATTGCTTTTTACATTACAATGATAACTAGGTTATGATGACTTACAAGAAGGAGCATTTCATAAATTCTTTTCAGCTTAATACATAAATATTGTTCAGCTAAACACTTTTGAGATGCTAAAGTGCAGTTTTAATAACTATTTGCAATGTGCTCCAAATTTTGTTTTATGTTTCATCAAAGTTAAATTCTTTATTAGCTAGATATCTGGCCTTGGTAATTATTTCAACAATTGTTTAAAAAACAACCTTGTTGTATGATCTGCCTCTTTCAAGTTACGTGCTGCTTAGATGCTGTTTTCCATATTTTCTTAACTAGATTCTTGGGAGGTTCAATCGTGCTCGAGCAGCCCAACTTACACTTCCTCACTTTGTGAGCCAGACACCGTTATTTATGCCTGTGGGTACCCAAGGTGACATTCTGTTTTTTATGTTTCTTAGTATGTGACATTAAATTGTTTTTTAGATTTGTTTTTTTATTTCTTTAATGATAAATAAAAAATCCTCTGATATATGATTAGGGATATGATGGCATGTAAATATATTGTGGAGAATGACAATTGAATATTTTCCTTTGTTAGTACTCATTTATCTCCCTCCTTATATTCGAAATTGAGGATCACCTACTCAATAAAACCCTTAGTTATTGTCGAGCAAGGTGGAAGTATATGAGAGCATGTGAAGTTGCTTATAGGAGTACCTTGGTCCCTCAAGCCGGAGGACTAATAAAGCATTTATTAGAAGTCTCCATTAGGGAACTTCCAGTTGATTTGCAGTGTAATTGTTCTCCACAAATCTCCACATCTATACATCTGGGTAGTACATGTTCTACAAAACATATTAAGGTTTACACATCATTAAGGAAAGATCGATAGCGTCCTAAATTGCACTCTATTTGTCTCCATTGATAATCTAGATGGTGATATTCTCAGTGAGGTGCTTCCTTCTGTTGTGTGCCAAACATTAATAAGCAAGAAGGTATTCACCAGCCTGAGGGCAAGTGTGAAAGATGTGTTCCTCTTTTTAGAAAATTGTTGAAAGCCCAATTTATTAAAGACATTTTATTTTTTATGTTTCCTATTATTGTGCAGAGATTTTATTCACCTGGTTTTTTAATCCTTCCAATTTTACATGTTCGAGTATTCTGCTCATATTTTTTGTCCAAGTTGTTACAGGCACAATTAAAGGTCTGACAACTAGTCAGCTTGAGGATATTGGATGTCAAATAATTCTTGGAAACACATATCACTTGGCTCTTCGTCCTACCTCTGAGCTCATTGATGAGATGGGGGGGCTTCATAAATTTATGAATTGGCCGAGAGCATTGCTTACTGACTCTGGTGGCTTTCAAATGGTAATGGCCATAATTTCAGTATTAAGAATTTGTGATAATTTCCTAAAATATTTGTACTGACTATTTTTCATGTATTCCTGGGCAGCGGACCCCAATATAGTCATCCTCATAGCCGACATTTTCTCTAATTATTACATGTACATCTCATATCTGTTTCTCTTAAAATTTCTGGGTGTGAAAATCTTTAACCAAAGCACCTTATTATTGTTTTTATGTATGTCATTATATTTTAAGCCTTAAGGGGTGGTTGCAAACAATGTAAAGTGGGCAACTGTGTTACATGTGTTTGCGAACACACCCTTAGTATCTCTTAGGTATTTCTCTAGTATTTTATATCCTCCCGATTATTATCAGACATGTAGATGGTGTTTTGTTGAGCTTATTTATATGATCTTTTAATTTGTTCCATCTTATAAGATGTTTTTGGAGGTCTGAAGACGTTTTATCTTATTTTAAAAATAAGTTGTCGAAATTGGAGTTATTTTCAAAATAAGATCATAAATTAAAGAAAAGTTATTTCTTGACATCTTATTATAACAAAATATTTACCAAACACTTTAGTCAGTTTATATGCTAACATGTTTAAATAGCTTATAATATGAGTCAAGCACCCTCTTAAACTCGCACCTCTTGTGAGCCACTGTGATCTCCATTCTTTTATTTATTATAAGCAGACAACTTTGAGGTTGCCCATGCATCTCCTGAATAAGATGATCTTTGTTGATATTGGCTTAGAATATCCTTTCACTGCGTACAGAAACCGGAAATGGTTAAAAGGGGAAAAAAGATGAAAGAAGAAAGAAAATAACATAATTAACTTTTAGAGTTCTGAAAGTAACCAGCTCAAGGTTTTATCAGTTCAACCAGGTACGCCAGAGTACTATATTGTGATTGACTGACTTTTAATCGGGATTTGCGAAGCATCGTATAAACATATGAGTTCTGAAAAACATTAGACCTCTATTTCTTGCTTCTCAACTAGTCATGCTATAAGCTGTCTTAGTTCCTTTTATTAGTTATCTCCATTAGTTGTAAAAACTATTGCTGCTGATTCATAGAGATTCATCTCCAATCAAGTTATTTTCTGTAGAATCTATTATTCAATCTTTCTACGTCTTGTTTCTTTCGCACTCGTGTTATAAATCAGCCTGCATTGATTAGACGAACTTTTCATCTATTAATTTTGATGCGGTTTATTGCTTCAACTACATCATTAAGCTGTTTTTTGGTTAATGTCGTTGAAGATATAACATTCTATGCAAAAATGGCTTCTTAATGTGGCAGGTCTCCTTATTGCATTTGGCTGATATAACGGAGAAGGGTGTCACCTTTCAGGTTCTCTTTAGTTTTTTGTTATTCACAAATCTACAATCTTCTTGAAGACTAATTGAAAAAACTGTAATGTGGATAAGGTATCCTTCATTGCCCAGGAGACTAATGATGTCTTATTAAATTATGATCATATGTTAAACATTATTTATATTAATGGAAGGATCAGGCCTATTACTTTCCGTGGCTAACAATTTTTTTCCAAATAAAATTACTGTCCAGAGTAGTAAATCAGTAATTTTGCAAATTTTGGAATTAAGAGTAATAAATCAGTAATTTTCTTAGAAAAATCTGCTGCTTCTTTCCATCTTTTCTGAGTTTCCAGGTTTTTTGTTTTTCAAAGCTTCATTTACCTCTTCATATCTTCACATTTTCTTCAGCTATTTTATTATTGGCTGTATTGAGAAAGTTTACAGAAGAAAGGTAAGAAATTTGCATGCTCCAATAGATGAAAAATTAGAGGAGGAATTACACAGTTTCTCTTAGCTTATTTGATATGGTTCTTTGGTTTCTTCTAGTTGCACTCAGGAGCCAGTAATTAGTGCCTGATTTAACTCAATACTCATTTCACTTTTGCAGTCACCAGTTGACGGGAAACCCATGCTTCTAACTCCGGAAGAGTCAATACAGATACAAGTATAACTCTTTACTAACTTCGTTACCTCATGCATTTAGATTTAGTGTGTAGAATGCCTGTATTTGAAGTTCCTCCCTGTTCATCTAGTGAACTGATCTAAGCCATATAATATCGTGTTACACTGTTACTGTCATTTATGCAATAGAGGCTGATTTGTGAATCTTGGTGGTGTAAGGTGATGTACTAGCTGTGTGTCGTGTCCTTTAAGGGTGACCTACAGCAGCCGGTTTGAGGACTAAACTGTATATCGTTAGAAAGTTACAGGACAAAAAAAAAAGTCAACAAAACTTAAAGGACAAAAAACATTATTTTCCCTTATTATTATTATTATTATTATTATATACTCAATACTTTATTTCAAAGAATGTCAATCGATAGTTATAAGTTATAACTTATACATGTAACCTTCGTATTCGACATATATACATAATGATGACATATGTTTGATTACAAGTGCGTAATAAGAACTTCGATGACAGAAAGTAGACAAAGGATACATGTATAAAGATCACTACTTTCTAAATTACTTGTTAGGTTCTAAATGATGCAGCACAACTTAAGGCATTGTTTCCTTGAAAATACTGACTGGAAAAGTATCAGATCAATATTTTGATGTCTGCACTGACGAATCTCATCAGGGATTTATGCACTGTGCTATTCGACACGGTACTTCTTGTGGCTGCAGCATGTATGCAGTGCCTTTGATTTGGTTCTTTCTTGTTCTTTTTTGCTTTGTTTTCTTCAAATTGTTTGATGAGTCTTGTTCCTTAATGCTTTTAATTCCGATCATTTCTTTAGAAAGCAAAATCACTTTTGTTTATCCAAAAATTTTCACTTTCTGCTTTTTTCTTGTTCTTTATTATATCTGGGCCTCTTTCATATCTTATTGGCTCATTTTATTTATCTCTACTGTTGTAGAATCGAATAGGAGCTGATATTATTATGGCACTTGATGATGTTGTGAGGACCACTATTACAGGTCCAAGGATTGAAGAGGCCATGTATCGTACCCTTCGTTGGATAGATAGATGCATAGCAGGTAATTGTTTCGTAACACACAGAAACTTAACTTTATCTTATTTATTATCTATAGAGAAAGTTTCTATCAATACGAGACTTCAAAATCATATCATGTTACCTTTGACATATCATCTTCCAGTACCTTGTATGTATATATATCATATTGTGTTTTATATTTGTGTTTCTCAGTTAATGGCAATGGGATGTGTACTGAAAACTAGCCTTATTAGCGGATTTGATGGATATCATAATGTTTTATGTAATCTCTGGTTGTTCTAATGTGCTGGAACTCAACAAACATAATCGAAAATTATTGAAAAGAAAAATTGGTAAATCAACATATATAAGTTTGAGTGCTGTTTTTTCTATTGGGCAATTCATCAATAACCCACTTACTGCAATATTAATGTCTACATCAGCACACAAGAGACCCCATGATCAGAATTTATTTGGAATTGTGCAAGGTGGCCTGGATCCAGTTTTAAGGTCAATAAGAATTTTAACCCCTTCAAGTTTTTTGTTCTACTCAAGTGTTTTGTATATTTCTTACTTTTAATGTATTTCAATTTCTGTATATTTTATTGATGACAGGGATATATGCGTCAAAGGTTTGGTGGAACGTGATTTGCCTGGGTATGTTTATCCACACTTTAATTATGGAATGCAAACTATTAATTTTAGCAATTTTAGTTAGGCTGAACTCCGAAGATCCGGTTAACTACAACATATCTGAACCTCTTATTTTCTTTCCAAAATGCGGACAAACAAACAACCAAATATAATAAATACAATCCTTTTGTTATCATTTTAGTTTCTGTATATATTTGTGTTGTTGAAAGGTTTTTTTATTTAATTTTTCGTGGATTGGATATGATAAAAATACCAACCTAATAAGTAAATAAATATCAAAGAAAGTCTGATGTGTCACCTTTCTCCTACTTTCTGGTCCAAACCCTGTTTATGCAGCTCTGTTTTCTCCACCTTATATTCGACAATTGCTGACCACCTTCACAACGTACCTCTACAACTTTTTCCTCTCCCTAATTTCGTAGAGAACTTACCCAATATGTCTATTGATACTTTTGCTCTTCCCATCTTGTGTTTTATAAATAAATGAGAAAATAATTGTTGAAGATCAAAGATTAATGACATTATTTTTCGTACTATTTGGAATAATAGAATTTTTCTCTTTTGACAGCTATGCTATTGGTGGTCTTGCTGGAGGTGAAGACAAAGATTCATTTTGGCGAGTTGTTGCGCAGTGCACCGCTGCCCTGCCTGAAGATAAACCACGATATGTTATGGTTAGCCCAACTTCGATTACCTGCAGCATTTCATCCACTTCATTTTTAATCGGTTGTGGTTTCTGAAGATTTGTCTTGGCTAATAATATTCCAGGGTGTTGGATATCCTCTAGACATTGTAGTTTGCAGTGCATTAGGTGCTGATATGTATGACTGCGTCTATCCTACACGTACTGCACGGTTTGGGACAGCTCTTGTATCCCAGGTATCAATTCTTAATTTCTTTATCTAATAAATTGATTAGATTCAGAGATGATGAAGCTAGATTACAGAACAACCAACTGATTTCTATGTAACTGAAAGGTTTGACATGCTATTCTATGCAGCTTGGAATCAGACAGTCAAATTGTTTATTTTTTTACTCTGTTATTTCATTATTATGACTAATTTTAGGTATTTATGATCCACACAAATCACATAATCCTAAAGTTGCAGATGACATATTAAAAAAAGTAATGCAGATCAACAAAATCAATAATGAGATCTGATCTAGCTCTTGCCTTCAATAGACAAGTATGCTTTATGTAGCTAAATGTATTCAAATGTGTCCATTTATATGATACCCTATGAAGTGAACTGGGCCAAGTGGTCTTGTTAGTCATAGATTGAATCATACACTTCTACACAGCGTCATAGTTATTCAGTAAGCATACCTAGTCAGTGGCCCCAAGTTAAAGACACAACTTCGTGTTTTTGATGCATTGAATAGGTATAAATACTGTGTTTTGGAGTGCCAGTCCAATGATATTTTCATGTAATTTCTTAGATTCTAGTCTTGAAAATTCAGTCAACTGAAATTTCAAGTAGTATCTATCTGGTAAAATCATATTTGAATGTAAAGCCAACAAATTTAAAAGCTAGGATAGTGAATGGGTATTTGGATAGGTTTTTAGGAAATTAATGAACTGTAGTAGCGAAGGCCCTCATTGCAGGTGTCTCTAGCTTAAAATGCGATGAATGTTAATACTCGATGAAATAGAAATTTAAAAATTGTTGTTTGAGAGGCTTTTAGAGAAATTATAAACTAAACCAAGATTTTGATACCCTGAGATAGATCAAGAACCCTTTGTCTCATGGAGATTCTCTATGAAGTGTTCTATTTTTAGTAAATTTGCGGTAACAATATCTCAATTGGTGATTACAATTGAGTAAGACTTAAGGAATCTCCAGATACTTGGATAACCGAGTAAAATGAATAAAACGAATGTGAAATAAATCCTATAAAAGATGCCAAATTGCACATTGTAGATTGCACATTATAAAAGATGCCAAATTGCACATTTTTATTTATAAGAGTAACAATTTAAGATAATCACGTAAAAAATATGCATGTGATTGTGCTGAATGTTTCCATTATGATGCAGGGTGTTTTAAAGCTTAAACACCAGGCTATGGCTCATGATACTCGTCCCATTGATTCTTCTTGTGAATGCATGGTATGATCACCTTGTTTTATTGCCTATGATTTAGAATTTTTATGTATTTCGTATTTTCTTATGTTGGGAGTGGTATGTCAGGTATGTAAAAATTACTCGAGAGCATACATCCACTGCCTCGTAACCAAAGATGCCATGGGATCTCAGCTTCTATCTTATCACAATTTATTTTACATGATGAAGGTCTGTTCTGCAAAATCTATACAATCTCAAGATTTGTCTAGATGTATTTCCACTATTTCTTCATAGCTTATTAATCTGTTCATTCATTGCTGCAGCTTAGCAGAGATTTACATTCATCAATTATCGAAGGCCGGTTTCCAGAGTAAGTTTTCGTGTCGTTTTATGAAAGTTCAGCACATGTGTAATACATACACAATTACACATGCATATTGTGTGTGTGTGTGTGTGTGTATTAGTATTGAGATGGAGGCCGACTTTAGCACAAGTCACCTGACTCTGTTACAAGGTACAATTGATTTATGCTGAAGGATTGGCTTCCTAAGAAATCCAAAAATAAAAACCTTATATAATATATATATATATATATATATATATATATATATATTGGTTAGTTCTCCATATAAAAATTGATACTGACCAGTTACAGATTCTGTTTCTTCTTTTATTTCTTTTACTTGTAACCAATTTCTCTGCCTTTATTTCCAGGTTTGTGTGCCAGTTTCTGCAGAAAATGGTACTTTCTCGTGAAATCTTTTCTTATGTGTTTTACGATTTATGCATATAATTGAAAAAACTACAAGTTTGATTCCTTTCATGTCCCAATATTTGTTTAATTTTGCACCTGAAAGAATCTGACATTTAAACTGAGTGGAACGCTTGGATTAAGAAAGTATAACATTAAAAAGTGGATGTAAATAATTCTGTGATTGCCAGAGCCTTGCCCTGATGTTTAACTACAAAATCAAATGTCGTTGAACCCCCACTATGTCCATACTTAAACCAACTAGCCACTATTTCCATATACTTAAACCAACTAGAACCGAGTTGGTGCTCGGCTTAACTCGCCTCTTTAAGAAGGCAAGCCAAGCTCAATATTGAGCTCGGCTTGGCTCGTTTAACTTAAATTGAGGTCGAGCTCGAAATTTATGAACAAAGCTCGATTGAGCTTGAATATCCTGAAAAAATATATTTAACTGATACTATATTCAAAACTCCATAATTCAACATATTTACACTTTCATACTTCAATAAAAATAAAATTATCTCCAATTAATGAGTATGAGTGATTTGTGAAATAGAATTGTATTATCATGTAAAATATTATAATTTTAGGCCATGTATTATATAATATTTACTAAATAACCTCTATTTTTCGAGCCTATCGAGCAACTCGCGAGCCTGTCGAAGCGAGCTCGTTAAGCAAACGAGTATTTTTTAGGTTCGAGCTCGGCTCGTTTAATAGATCGAGTCGAGCTCATTTAATTTAACAGCTCTAAAATCAACCCTCCCTGTGTGATAATGTTGTATCAACTGTACAAAAGGATAGCATCTACTGAGTAACAAATTTTTGTACACATGTGTATCACCGAAAAATATTATTTGTCTTCACTAAAAAGTACTAACATTATACAGTTGCACTGCACTACTGTTGTATAAGAGTGTTATTCCTAACTAAATGTAATTTGAATGCATTATAGTTGTATGTAAACTGCATTTCCTCCTTGTTTCTAAACTTTTGGTGCCCGATGTTGTAGTTTCCGAAAGGAGATGTCCCTCAATGGGTGTGCAATGCTATGGAGGTAGCCGGTATAGATATAACGTCGTGCTGTAATCCGTTCCCCTCATCCGACGGAATCAACAAGGAATCGTTCACGTAGAAGATGCATACATAGTAAAGCTCAGACGGAAGAGGAGGAAAATGAAAAGGAAGATGATATTTAACTATTTATTCGCAACACCATATATTTTGTAGTTAATATGGTGTTCTTCTCTAGGATTAGAACTAATCTTGATGTTGGTAATCACAGCTAATCTCTTCGATGTAGGTAAAAATTTTGAGTTTCTTTATATTGAGCTACTTTTGTTTGAGTTTCATTGAGAATGTGGATGTGTTATTTTTTATTTCTTCATCAAAATACATATATCTCTCAGCTTTTTTATTTAATAGATTATAAGGGTGTTTGTAGTTATATTTACTTTATAAGAGGGGTTAATATTTAGCATTGGTGGGAAAATTGCCTATAAAAGATGGTAGTTTAGAGTAATATTTTTAGGGATAAACAAAAAATGTGTTAACAATGCAGGTAACATATAAAATTTAACAATTTCGTGTTATT
Source organism: Prunella vulgaris (assembly GCA_026898435.1). Taxonomy (NCBI): domain Eukaryota; kingdom Viridiplantae; phylum Streptophyta; class Magnoliopsida; order Lamiales; family Lamiaceae; genus Prunella; species Prunella vulgaris. The sequence continues at coordinate 837,673 of JAPKLY010000024.1, read as the reverse complement.
AACAAAAAATGTGTGAACAATGCACGTAACATCAATTGGAAAACGTATAATTTGGAGAAAATGAGCCTTTTACCATAGTGAAGGATTTTATTTCTTATTTTTTTATAATTTTATTTCAACACAAGTCAAATAATTTTTTTTTAACAATATCGAAAAAAAAATTAACATTTAAAATTTTATTTTAATTAACAATTAGATTTGGATTGAGTGAAAATGGGCCAAGAAATATTATTGGGCTATTGTTGGGTTTATCAGAGGCAGAGGCTCTTTGATTCGTATTTTCTGTTTCACCTCACATCACATGCTTTAGCTTTACTTCTCAAAAGCCGAAAACCGCAATCGCACGAATAATTCAGCCTTTCCGGTAAGTCTTTTGTGCTTCTGTTGTTTGGATTTAATCCGTGTTATATTTATTGATAATAATCTGTTTACAGTAAGGAGCGCAGTTAGCAGGATGCCGTATGAATTATCCGAACAGAAAAGTGAGTGAAATTTTTGGGCTTTGTTTGGTGTTTTGGTTTAATTAGCAATTCTTGCTTGGTGTTGGAATGTAGATTTATCTTGTACAAGTTCAATTTCTATTCTCCTAATTTGAGCCTTTAGACTGGAAGAAAGAGCTATAGATTTTATTTCAAGAAGCAAGCATTAATATATAGAGACGGATCGCCTAACTTGGAGATAAAAATTATAGCTTATCGCTGTGTGTGTTTCCTTGATGACACATGAGTAGTTAATGTGAGCATGCGATAATGTGTTCAGATGATGAAATTATTAATGGTTGAGTTATAGTTCATGATATTAGCAAGTACACTTATTTCACAAGTTGAGAATCGACTTGGTTTAAAAACTTATTCTAACTTCTAGAGATCAACACAAGTGGTACGGACGGAAGCATTTGGCAGCAGTTTTTTCAATTGCAATTATAGTGTTGAATACTTTGAATTATCGGCACTATGTAACGTTGATGAAATATTGAGATGTTATGTGATAAACAAAATGTTTCAAGATTTTTGGAATTGAGTATACTCATAAATTTGCTTAGGTGGGGTTTGTGGTTCCTCCGATGTGCCATTAAAAATCAAAGCAAATTGGAAAAAAATAGTTCACCCACCTAGGACAGCTTAACCAAGAACATCAATACCTAGTTCAGGAATAATATATGGTCAGTAGAGGCAGGAGGTAAGGCTCCTGATGGGAAATGAGGTTAATTAAACAATCTGAAACCTTTTGTGAGCCTGAGATAAAGCAGAGAGTTGTGAGTGTATCCATTAGCCAATGCAAGAACGTGGCAAGAACATTAACGCATGAAAATTAAGTAATGTTGGCGAAAATCTTTAAATTACAGAGTATCTGTTCAACCCCTTTTGCTGGTGCAGTTGTCTTGTTTTTGTCCCAAACTATATGTTCCGTATCTTATTTAATGCAAAAATGAAGGTTGACATCTCACTGTGCTATACCAAAACATTCTTGCAGAGATTGGTCTGGGCCTAATTGGATTTGGTATATTCTTCACCTTTCTAGCCATAATGCTGTTTTTCGACAGAGGCTTGCTAGCTCTTGGAAATGTAAGATATATCTGTCATTTAGTTTCCTTATTGTCCCTCTCACCCCCCAAAACATCTATTTTCATGTTTCCCCATGCTTTCGCCTTTGCCGTCAGATATTTTGGCTAACAGGTGTAGCCATTTTACTTGGTTGGAGATCAACGTTGCAACTCTTCACAAACCCGAGTAATTATAAGGTACTTGCTGAGGAGAGAATGCATGTAAAATATCTGTGTTTAGATTCTTATGACCATCTTTATGAAAAATTTGTCTCATTATAATTTATATGCACATGTTCACAATATTTAATAAGTTTTAGAGTAATTACTATCAAATATCTAGATCATTATATATTTCATTTTAATAAAAGGAGGTGCTCTACGAGGTTATGCTTGTCCATTTAAAGGTGACTTGTCTTTTTTGCTGCTCGACAATGTTGTAGTTACCCTGATAGTACAAATATTGTGAGAGGCAACTCTGTTGTCGTATTATTAAGTGTGAATATGTATTCTGGTTCTTCACTGAAGAATTTCTTTTCCAGCTTCAGGAATCCTTGATCATATGATTGCATGGAAAAGAGTACGAAAGAGAACCTGAAAATACACTCTGATATTTAACAGTTTAGTTGTTTGCTATTGACAGGGTTCCGTTTCATTTCTTCTCGGGATATTCTTTATATTTGTCCGGTGGCCAGTAGTTGGTATACTTGTGGAAATTTATGGCTGCTTTGTCCTTTTTGGGTAAGCTGTTGTCCTGATGTAAGTCAATATTTATCCGTCTATTTCTATTTGTGTTTGGTACTGATGAAATTCCTTCATGTGTGGTCAACAATAAATTATGTGGTGTGCTGCCCAGTGGTTTTTGGCCCACAATCAAGGCGTTTCTTTATCAGATTCCAGTATTTGGCTGGATTTTACAGTATCCCTTACTGGTGAGTTAATATTAGGTCTCTGTTTCTGTTTCCTTAAGCAGCATATATTTGGCTTTTCTTTTGGCAGAATATAATGAAAACATTTGGACACATTTAGTTTTTCCGCCAGGCTGCCCTCAATTTTTACTCTTATGAGCATTAATTTTTTTGTTGGAACACAAAGCAGAATTTGCCAATTTGGTGAAAGAAGCAAATATATATTGAAATTTATTGGTCGTTAATTATAGGTTTCCCAGCTATATTTATGTACTATGTTATTGTTAAAATAATTACAAATGTTTGGATTTGGTTTTGATTGTTGTAGATTTGCGTATATGATTCATGGGGAAGGGATTCTTAGTGCTACGGTTGTGGCCACCTTCTCACCTTCCTCTTATGGTTAAGATTGATTGATTGACCTGCACACAAGTGTTTCTAGATAATAATTAGCAGCTTAAAATATAAATTGAGGTGATTGAATTTGAAAGATGCAATTTATTAGAAAGTATTCTTAACTGTATACCTTCATTGTGATATCATTAAGTATGCAATATTTGCTAAGGAAGTGATGTTTACATTGACTTCATTCTAATAAATTTTAGTGATCTCTTTCTCCTCACCACACAATTACACTCATGCCAAACTGTAGCTCTATGATTTACAACTGTCATTTCAGTTAGTTGCGTCTACAGTAATTTCAAAATCTTGAAGCAAATCTTTGAATTGACCACCCTATGTTTCTTGTTTAGTGTTATATTATACGATTCCTTGTGTTTCTGTGTGTCACCTTGAACATATTGAGAATGATATATGTATTTAAATTATGATTTTTCAATTGAACTTCACCCCTCTAAATTGCATGTAGATCAATGCATAAGCTGCCCAATCCTTGGAAATTTCTTGGTGTTCCATATGCATAGTGGATCCTAGCGTATTACTAGTGGATGCAGTTCATTTGCTACAAATAAGACTTTGTTCTTCTTTCCTAAATTTGATTGGTGCACTTAGGCTTGGTAGCTAAATTGTTAAGTAATACTTGTTTAATATGCTAATTTCCGTTTTCTTGCTTGGATTTATTTCAGCTGATTAATCAGTTAACGAAGAGATCTAGTTAACTAGAAGTAAGTTCTCGGAGTACTTGATCAATCCTCGGACAAATTGTTGATCATCCGCATCTCTAAAACTGCTACAGCAAGTTGAATGAAGGGTGCCTGGGATAGCTGAAAGTCCAGAAAATTGCAAAAGGTACTTGGTCATGTCTTATTACCGGTCGCCAATTTAATGGTTCTTTGGACTTGTTCGTGTCGTAATATACATAACATTTGGGTGATTTTAGGAAACAAAACATTGAAACGTCTCTCTATTTGTTGGGATGCTCCACTTTGTTGTATAAAAGAAGCAAAGAAGGATAGATCTGGCTTTTAGATTAGTGGGATTATATCTAGTTGTGATATGGCACAATCAATGTCCCAGAAGGTGAGGCAACTAATTGGTTCTTGATTTCCTTGATCATTCCTGTTTCATGATGTTTATTTTCTGCAATAGGTTAATTTGTTTTTTATTTCAAGATATCAGATATATAGTCATTTTCAAAACAAACAAAATAAAATATATATATAGTTTTTTCTGCACTGTGCAACTTAAGTATAATTTTGAAAAGGTAACACTGTTAGTCAAAAATTACTCTTGTTCATACTGAAAAATCACCCGTTGTTAAATTGTAAAATAGGTTGAATGACTTTCTTTTTCATAAACGGGAGCACAATACCCCATCTCATCTCATCTTACAATCATTTTCTTCAATCAATCCTCCAGACATAACCAACAATCTTATTTTCTTATCAATTTTTTTTTAAAATTAAAGTGTAATACTAATATTTTTTATCTGACATAAAGATAAATACTCATTCAATATATATAAGAGTAAAGAGAGAAAATGAAATTTTATTTTTATTGTCGTTAAAAATTTAAAACAAGCGTTCCCTAAATTTCCTAAGTTAGGGCTTAAAAAATTATTCACTAAAGAATATCACCTGTGTAAATTAATTATATTGTGTAATTTGTTTATGAATAAATACAATTCAGAATAATGAGTAATACTATTTGGTAAACAGGTAATATTATTCAATTGATATCTTTATACAACTGATTATCTAGTAATATAATTCAGAACCAATAATATCACTTGAAATAAATGCACAGTACAAGTTACAACTGATCTATCCAAAAGTTTGCCTTCCCAAATTAGCACATCAATAACTTCTTACCAGTGAATTTGAATGAAGATGAAAGTTCGAATTTAATGAAATAGTTGAGAACCTACCTTGGATTTTATGTGAAACACTACTTTATTATCTAATTTATTACGATGAATTGATACTCTCCCAGACATTTAATATTTATATATATATATATATATCCAAGAAATAATAATTAAATAGATCATGTATTCATTAAATGCAATGATACATAGTAGGCACACCAATAAATTTGTCAGCAGTAAATGCTCAAGTTTCCTACTAATATACAATCCAGTTAACGCCATTGGGGGAAGCTGCTGGTCTTTTCGTTTTACTTGTTTCTCAGATCAATTTTTTATGAAAAAATTATAAAATAGTTATAAAAATAATACTAATTATAAAATTAATTCTGTGTAAAAAGAAAGAATAATAATAAAAAAAAATTATGCTTTTGTGCAAATTTTTTTATAAGTTCAAACTAACTTTTAGATGAGGCAATCCCTAAAAAAAAAAAACACTTTTAGATGAGGCAAAGAAATTTTATGATATCAAAGTTTAGGCTCGCGCAATGTCTTGAGTTCCATTTTCATTGAGAACAACTTAAGAGAGAAAGTTGAGTGTCCAGCCCATAAGTCGGGGGAGAGTAACTATCCTCTTTGGACAATACATTATTCAGATGAGTACACTATCCTCCGTTCGGCAGTATTTTTTGAATTTTTTTTCTTTTTTGGTAATTTTTTCGAATATAGTGAAAATAAAAAAAATGTTTGAAAAAAAATTCCGAAAGTTTTTAAAAATTTTAAAAAGAAAAAAAAACTGTTTTGGTTCGTGCCAATGACTTAGGCCATTTTGAAAAGCCAAATGGATGATGGGCCTGCTGACCCATTTAATTGTGGGCTTAAAAGCCCAATTCTACATCTCAGACCTCATCAATAATATCCCGCCGTCTCTTCTTCAGTCTAAAACGGTAAAACCCCAGAGCTGACGGATTTGAAAATGGAACCTGAGGTAGTAATTGCTTCATCTCCCACCGATACCGGCATCAGCTGCTGGGACCTCCACTCCGGCACCGAGCACCTCCGCTACAAATCCTGCGCCTCCACTGCCCACGGCCTTACCTCCGTCGCCGGTTGCTTCCTCGCCTCTTCCCAAGTCCGAGACGCCAAGTCTTCTGCTTCTGGTTCCGTACTCTATTGGTCCTGGAACAAGGTAATTCGAATTCAATATAAGAATATTCAATTACGTCATGCAAATTTCATGTTTGTAGAGTGGCGCTAGAGATTCTCTATCGATAGTGTTTCACTTTCCGTTCTCATTAATCAATGTCGATATAGGGTCTGTTGGAAATGTTGGAATAGGAGATGTAATGCCATTTGCATAAGAAAAACCTGAGATATATTTGCTTATGATTACTGATATCTAACATGAAATTGTGTTTTGGGAAGAACGAGCAATTTTGAGGTTTGTTTGATCTGAAATGCAGCCTCAGGTGGTAGTGAGGAGCTTCCCTGCTGAGCCGATAAAGCCTCTTGCCTGTAACAGTCAAGGGACTTATATTGCGGGAGGAGGTGTTTCAGGGGATATATACTTTTGGGAGGTGAATTTCATACTACAGCCTTTATTAATTGCTTATGAATGTAATGAATGGTTATGTTTTGAATCTTTTACTATTGTAGGTCGCGACTGGAAAATTGCTTAAGAAGTGGCGTGCACATTACAGGGCAGTTAGTTGCTTGACTTTTAATGATGATCAATCCCTTTTAATTTCTGGGGCAGACGATGGATGCGTTCGCGTGTGGTCACTTTTCCTGTATGTTTCACTTGTGCCTGCATAATTTTGTTTCAATTTGTTTTTTAAATGTGTCGTTAATGGATGTTCCTGCTCCACTCTAGGATATTTGATGATGCAAGGAGGGAAGAAGCAAAGCATCTGTTTGAGTATAGTTTTAATGATCATTCTTTGAGAGTGACTGATGTTAAAACTGGTTATGGTGGATGTAATGCAATCATCATTTCTGCTTCTGAGGATCGTACATGCAAGGTTTGTAAAATTTGATGCTATAGCAATTGTATTACTACAGTTGGAAAGTTAATGCTTTGACATAGAAACTAAATGTCATGAGAAATTCAGATCTTTGAAGAACATAAAAGCGTATTTTTGGAAAAGCTGATATGCTAAACAAATAGTCTCCTTCACTCCTCTTTGTTTGAGTTTAATAAAAATGATCCCATGTTCAAGTGAAGTTATTTTTTAAGTACTAAAATTGGAATGTGATTTAAAAAATTTCTTCCTGAAATTCAGGTGTTCCTGAGTTCATTGTTTAATGTTGAGTATCATATATGATTATGGTTCCAGTTATATAGATTCACAATTAATCTATCTTACCTCAGGTTTGGAGCTTATCTAAAGGGAAACTACTACGGAATATTGTATTCCCTTCAGTAATTGATGCAGTTTCCCTGGATCCTGGGGAGCATGTGTTTTATGCTGGTGGTAGAGATGGTAAGATATACATTGCTGGATTGAATTCTCCAGTTACAACCAATAGCAATTATGGATTACACATAATTGCTGCACTATCTGAGCACAGGTTAGTTGACTATCAAGTATATTCCAACTTTAGCTATTTGAACTCTATGATTTCTAAATCCATAAGTTTTACCCATTTCTTATATGTATTTTCCTGGCCATACATTTTATGGATATTTGACTGAATCTTATTGTACAACTATAGCCTTTCAGATTACACATAATAGCTATTCATTATTAGTACCCCAAAATTCTTCTGCTAAGCTTTTTTTTTTCCCCCTCAAACTAGAGATTACGATTTCTTTTCTGCATGTGCATTTGACCTTGGTAAACTTCTTTCTAAATTTTTCTGAATTCTTGCATGGGCTTTCTTGTTCTGTGAAATAGCAAAGCTGTAACCTGCTTGGCTTCTAGTGCTGATGGATATCTGTTAGTGTCTGGATCAGAGGATGGAATGGTTAGAGTGTGGGATACTAGAACTCGAAATATTATACGTGTATTCAGACACACAAAAGGTATGATCCATTTACCATAGAAATATTGCTTTTGTAGAACTTTTTGGACAATTTGTCTCGCTACCTATTCAACAAATTTATCATATGGCATTAATTTGCCACATAGTTCAATATAATTGAAAATTAGTTGTCTTATATATAAGATGGTTTGTTCGGCTGATCGGTGCAGTTCATGCACATTTTCATTTCATTATCTTTTTAAGTGTTTGGTCAGGTGGCTTTTATTTCCTTTTGCTCCAGCTCGGTATTAATCCTCTGGTTTAAAGCAATAGGTGACCTCAAATTGATAATAGTTCTGTATGGAATGAGTTTTCCAACTTAAATTATTTCAGTGCTTGCTCCATGCTACAAATGCTGTCCTCTTAAAGAGAATCTAATGTTTTGGTATCAAGTTATCGTCAGTTGGCTTGGATGACTATCATGAATTATCATAAAGGACTTTGAATAGTCAATAGTCTTGAGAGTATATATGTCAGGGACTTTGAGATTTTAGTGCTATTTGATCATAACTTTGAACCTGCATCACATTTGTTGCCAGTGTATCTTTCATGTAAACTATTTCAATGGTCCTGATGTACTAATTTGTAGGTTTTCTATGCATACATTACATGAGAATATTTTGCTAGTTGGAGGTGTATGACTCTCACAAGGGATACTTATTGAGGCAATCAAGCAATTGGCTTTGTAGATTCCAACAAATAAATTAGGTGCTGAAATGATGAAATAATAACTTCTCGTGACAATACCTCAGTTTTGCATATCAAAATTATTACCACAAGACATAACAGAGTACCTGAGGGGCACATCTGTAATAACTTACTGAAGAAATTCAACCTCTGGAAATTTTAGTTATTTTCTCCTCGTGAGCATACTTAAATGAGCTATTAGTGGAAAATTGTGTTCACGCTTCATTTAATCCATATTCATTGTCCCTTTATAATGAGATTGGTCATTGTTGTTATCATAATGTGTTGCAACATATATTTGTTATATGTTTATTGATATAATTGTCTTCATTAAAATCATTTATGGGAACAATATGAAGTTGTAATTGATTTTCATTTGCCTTTGTCTTTGTACAGGTCCAATTAACAATGTTATTGTCATCAGACGGCCACAATCTATAAGTCCTCAGACATCTGAACAAGCTACCCATTTAAAGAGGCGTGTTTTAGCGTTACCACCTCCACTTGAAAAATTTTCTAATTCACCTGACGAAAATGCCTTTGTTAAAGCACATATTGGTAATCAGAACCCTTCTGATGAACTCTTAGGCTCTTCCTACATCAGTGTACAAGCTATGGAGGCCCAAATTATAGAACTACAGGTTAATATTTTCTTTACTCGAGTGTCTTAAAATTTTCCATATAATTCTTATCATTTGAGCCAATGGCTGCTTGCTATGTGATTGCGTGACTTATCAGTTGGTGCTTGAAATTATGCAGTCTTTTGTAATGATCTTGTTGCATATGTTCAAGGTTTAGAAATTTTGTCTTATTCAAAAGCAAACTCTGCTTTTGCTATATCGTACTTATGTTAAATCTATTGAATTATTTGATGATAAACGTAAACCCACCTGAAAGGTTCTTTCTGGTTTTAGATTAGAGTTAATATTATTGTCCCTAAAATTTACATTTTTCTGGTTTTGGCCCCCTCTTTCACTCACTAATCAAATTCTGTCTTGAAAGTACACTTCACTCACATTTGCCACCATTAGTTGACTGATGGAATCAACTATTTCAGGGTGTTAAATGTAAATATTTAAAAAAATTGTTAAATGCCTATAATTAGCAGAAAAAAAATTCAGAAACCTTTATATATTACATATATCACCTCCAAATAGTTGAATTTGTCAATCAACGGACTGTGAAATGCCGATGGGACCAAATATGAAAGTAGAAGTATACTTTGAGCCTTCAGGGCCAAACTTAATAGTGAGCGTAAGAGAGGACCAAAACTGGAAAAAGATGAATCTTTACGGATGAAAAATGATATATCCAATTAGTTGTCAACTTTTATGTCAAGTATATTATCCTCAATTATAACTTTTTGGAAGCTGCTGAATTTCTAGTTTTATGGCTTCTCCACAGCAACAAGGTTCATCTGCAGCCGCTGAAGTGGATGTGGAACGACTGAAAAATGAACAGCAACGGTCTTTGCAAATGATTCAACAATGGAAGAAGATGTACGAAAATCTGCATGAGTTCTGTGTTAATGAGCTTTTGGATGAAAATCATGTAAAGAGCCAATGATCATAATATACGAGCTAGTATCCTATCGTTTCAACACGTATGTATCCACTGTTTGATAATCTTGCTTCATTCTTACATTACTTTGAAGCTTAACAGTAATCAGTGCTTGGAGTATCCCTATAGTTCGATTTTGTTAAGAGGAGGTTCTTTTGTAAGTGCCATAAATAGAAATCAGATTCTGTAATTACCTTCATTATTTTAATTGATATGAAGCAACCTCTAAGGTCCTTTAGTCTTCGGATTTGAATTTTTTTTTTTTAAATAGAAGTATTAAAAGAACGAGCACCCTCTTTTGTTGTTTGTATTGCCAAGATTGTGGATTTGTGATTTGATGCTATCTATGGCTTTCATCATCTTTTTTTTTCTCTTTTAGAGCACATTTGGTTTACGGTACTTGACAGATTAACTAGTATTGGACTAGATTGATTGGATTAAGTAGGATTATTATGTTTGGATTGTAGTAGGACTAAATAAAATTGTTTTATGTCTGGTTTGAAAGATTAAATGGGACTTGACATATTATTGCCGTCACGTTTAGCCGTCATTCCTGTTGTCATCGTCAAGGTTCGTGGGACTAGTCATCGTTCCCGTCGGCCATCGTCAAGAGTTCGTTCCTGGATTTTATTTTTGTGGTAGAGACTTAGGCAACAAATGTTTTGGGCAGTAGTTGGGAAATATTAACAAGGTGTGCAGAAATAATGGCAGGTATTTGAAATGGGTGTTGTGTGTTCTTCAATTGGGTTTCAGATTTCAATTGTTCGTTTTAATTTTGTGGTGTGATTTAATTTTGTGTAATAAAGGATTTATGACTTTGAGAAATTTGGTTTCAATGTCAGATAATATTCCTGAAGATTTTTTGATTAAAATTCTGGCGAAACTCCCCATGAGAATTTGAGTTCAAATAGATAATTTTCATTCTTGGACTATATAGTCCCTAACCAATGGAATGATCATTTTGTCTCATTCTACTGGGACTTGTGAGGATTCGGGTCCCGGGCCAAAAGATATTTTTGGGCCCGGTCCTAAAAATCAAATATTATATTAGCTGAGACTAACAAACCAAACACATCTTTGTGTATTAGAGCTTAGGTTTAGTCAGTGTTCTAGTTCGACTTCTGCTGAGAGTAATAAATTTGGACTTTAGATGAGTTGTTTTTTTTTCAAACATTATGTGAAAAACCTTATAATTAGAAATGCATATAATTATAATTTAAATATATATTTGTAAATAGTGTTGGACCTATGTTTAGGCTAAGTAATCATTGCTTGCTAGCTTCTTGTCTCATATCTCTTGTTTTGTGCTTTCTTCCCCATAACCAGTGCAGTTTTTTTTTCTCCATTACTCTCAATCACTCGATTCACGAATCTATTGTCGAAAATTATGGCCTGATGGCCGGGAATGTGGGATGCTTAAACTATATAAAGGACATTTGTTCCTTTGTCTCAATATGGTCTAAAGTATGAGAGAGTGAGTGAGGAGATTTGCTACCGATGAGGAATGGTCAGAGGGAAAACTTAGAGGTCTCAATTGTATGTTTGATAGAGAGAAAGAAGATTTGCTACAGATGTGGGATGGTGAGAGGGAAACTTTAGAGGTCATTCCCACACACCGTGTGAATTAATTTGAAACCGGAAATGCTATTTGAACCCGAAGAATTGGTGATACCATTCTCATTATATCTTTATCTATTTAATTTAGATCCTATACATTATAGATATTGTTTATGTTTCTTTTTTTCTTTTTCTTTTTTGTCTTTTATACCTTACAATAAGTTAACCAGGTGAGTTAGCCCACCTGGTCACCGGACTACTCACTTGAATGAGTGACCCGGATTCGATTCCCTTTCGAACGAATATGAGAGAGATATGATACACACATGACCTTGACACCATAAAAATATTAATCTGATAACAAATTCCATCAACTTCGTGTCTGAGTGAAGGAGATGATTAGCTAATTAAGCAAATTAAAGCTATAAATTGCATTAGAAGGAAGGTAATTAAAGCACAATTACTAGTGATTTTCCGGTGTTTGTCATGGAAAATAAGTGATTTTCCGGTGTTTTAAAAAATTTGGAAGCTGCCCAAATTAAGTGTTGTAGAAGCAGGCAGCCATCTAACACAAACGACTTGTTGACAACCATAATAAATTCAGAGGGTTTCTCAGTGAGTTATAAATGCAATGTTGTGAGATCAGTTGTTGGATTTTTAGGCATTAAAGTGACATCTACTTGTCACTCTTTAATGCTTGGCCTGCCTCCTTTTAATGTCTTTGATGAATATTCAATTTATTATAGAGTAAGTCTTATTTATGTTCACCGGGTGCACGGTGGACTCACTCAATACTGAAAAGTTAAGTCTGATTATATTGAAAAGTTGGTGTTGGTTACATTTAAAATTAATAACAGCGTAAATTTTTCAGTATAATAAACTCACACTTTTCACTATAATCAGATTTAACATTCAGTATAAATAATATCAACTGTTGAATGAGTGCACCGTGCACCAGTTATATATGAGACCCTCGCTTTATTATAATCCCCTCCTCTCTCTCTCTCTCTTCATGCCCAAAATTATTATTTGCATGTCCACTCTCTAAACAATATTTCATCTGATCATCATCCATCGAATTCACTCAGCTCTCTCTCGCCGGAGGCGACGGCAACAGCGAAGGTGAGACGGGGCTTCCGATGAAGAGGAAGTGGTCGAACACCGAAGCTGCTACGCCGAGCGTTGATCTTCAAATGAAGCATCCTTTGCCGTCCGATTGGGAGCAGTGCCTTGATCTTCAAGTCGTACACACATCCTTGATTTCTCTTTGTTGTGAGAATGTTTTTCAATTAATTAATTGGTGTTCTATTTTTTGGTATTACTTGGAAGCTTTAGCTAGCTAGAGAATAAATAATTATAGATAAAGTACGCAAACTTATTTGCATTATGAGTGCATTTTTAAACGATAATAATTATTTTAATTAATAAATAGCAATATCATTTGATAAAAATAACTAGTACTATTTCAAACAACACATCTAATTTTGTTAGAAAAAACTCCAGATAGGAAATTTATATATATTCCAGTAAAATCAAATTAATTAAAGTAATAAAATGGCCAAAAATCGTAACTTATTTGCTATATTTGGTTACACTATTTCATGAAATTAAATTTTCAAAAGAGGTGTTTACTTAATTCCGATCACGTGTTTGCAACTTGTTTACTTACTAACATATATATATATGTGCACACCACAAATTAACGAAAAAATTTACTCTTGAACTAATAATATGTAACAAAACGATGAAACCGATTTACGAAAAAATTACTGTTGAACTAATAATACTTAACAAAACGACGCAGACGGGGAGAATGTACTACGTGAATAGAAAGTCGGGTCGAAAGAGGTGGTCGAGGCCGGAAGAGCAGAAGCTGGACTTAGAACTCAACATATCTGCAGGAGGCCACAAAGACATGATGATGATGACCAGTACTCATTCATCATCATCATCATCATCAATGGGTAATAATATGGTGGCATTACCATGCTCAAATTGCCATCTTTTAGTGATACTTAGTAGGTCCTCCCCCTCATGTCCCAATTGTAAGTATGTCCATGCACTTGGATCATCATCATCATCATCAATTCCCAAAGTACCCCATGCCTCCATTGGCCCTTCCAATTGGAGGCTTTAATTGATCCATGGGAATTAATTAGTTCTATTTAAATTAATTTCATGATCTACTTTACTTAGTTTTTGGTATTTAATATGTTGCCTATATATGATCCTTGTACCCATGTGGGAGTTTGTGACATCAAGTGGTAATAGTTAGCTAGTAATATATAATGATTCTCAAAATTGATCTCACATGTGTGGTTGTTACATATGTGTATGTTTTTTTTCTTTGTTTGTTTTTTTTTTTTTTTACTTCTGCAATATTGAGAGGAGCAAGTCTCCAGTGGACCAAATGCACCGTGCAATTCAAGTGTATTTTTTAAAAATTATATTTATTATTACTGAAAAGTTACACATGTTACACTAATACAGATTTACACTTAGAGAGCTCTTTTAAAGCTCTCTAAGAGACAGCTATCTAAGTAAACCTCCCACTTAGAGAGCTATTATTACCACTTAGAGAGCTGTTTAACAGCTCTCTAAGTGGGAGGTTTACTTAGATAGCTGTCTCTAAGTGTAAATTTATATTAATGTTATTACTGAAAAGTAATGGCATGTGTGTCTTTTTAGCAATAATTAATTTAATTATTTAAAAATACGCTTGAATTGCACGATGCATTTGATGCACACAAGACTAAAATTATTCGGAGGTGAACTTTCTGAAACGTAAATTGACAGAAATGTATATAAAACGATCTCATTCATGCACATATATTATTTAGGATTAATATTTATAACATATATTATATTATTTTTATTAATTTGTAAATTGTGAAAAAATATAGATCGAATTACAACGTACGATATGAAATTTGATCGGTTGCAACTTAAAATAAAATATATTTTGCAACCGATAATTTCGCGCTTAGTATAAAAGGCAATTTGATAAAAGTAAAATGAAATTGCAGTTGGATTAAAATGCTATGCAAAGGTTGTAATTGAAATTATAAAAATAAATACTACCTCGTCCCCAAAAAGCTTGTGGTACTTTTGGGGGGACGATTTTTAAAAAAAAGTGTAATGAGTAGAATGTGTATGGTGAAAATTGTGAGGTAAAAAATTTAAAAGTGAAGATTTAAAGAAATATTTCCATTTTGGGAGTATTGAAAATTTTTGTAGGACAAACTAAAAAGAAAAGTATGCAAACTTTTGTGGGACGGAGGTAGTATTAGATATTGATTCATCAAGATAAAGTATATGGTGAATCACTTTCATTATTAAATTAATTTACAATTTAATTATTTTATTAAAATATATTAATTTATTATTATTTAATAAAATTTATTAATAGTATTATTTAAAAATATATTTAATTTTTACAGCAAAACTGATATATGTACAACCGAATTATATATTTCAAAGAAAGAAGAAGAGAACATGCATGAATATTACTATCTTATAAAATATTGCTATTTTACATATATTTATTTATTTTTATAGAATAAATAATTTCATGCAAGAGTAAAATGTGTGTTACTATAAAAATAAATATTGATTATTCACAAATATTTATTTATTTTTATAAGAATAATTAGTTTTTCATATAATAACATATATATTACATGAAAAAGTATGCCTAAATTTAAAGGAATGATAAATAAATTAAGAAACACATATTTGTTCTCATAAAAATATATGTTGTCATATAATGACATACATTTGCTCATATAGTAACACAAACTGGGAGACAAATGTGTGTTACTATCTTATAAAATGTTGTTTTTTAACATATATTCATTTATTTTTATAGAATAAATATTTTTCACGTAATGCAAGAGCAAAATGTGTGTTACTAAAAGAACAAATATTGATTATTATAAATAATTATTTTTTCATTTAATAATATATGTATTACATGAAACAATATATCTAGATTAAAAGGGATGATGAATAAATTAAGAAATACATATTTATTCTCATAAAAATATATTTTGTCCTTACAGTAACACACATTTGTCCATATAATAACACAAACTGGGAGACAAATGTGTGTTATTATTAGAACAAATGTGTGTTATTGTAAAATTAAATATTTGTTATTATATATATATAAATATTTATTTGTAACATAATATTAAATAAATATTTTTTAATTAACATAAAAATTTAAAGAAAAAAACCTTTAAAAAATAAAGTATTTGTCAAAGTTGTTGGTGTGGGTGGCTAGGAAATTAACATTTATGGGCCTATGGAGGGGAATTATTATGTATGGGTTGGGGTGGGGAGCATTACCCGTGGAAGGCGCGTGGCCTTCATTTTTTTATTTATATATATTTATAAATTTTTATGTAAGTGTTTCTCTGTTTTAAATGGAATATTTTTAAAACAAATTAACAATATATTTTAAATTAAATTAATATAAAAAAAATCTTCAAAATAGCGTAACACATGAAGTAAAAAAAAAAAGTGAACACGACACGACACATATTTATGCAAAAGAATTGACAAAAAACATAAACGGCAATGTATATAAGCTATGCGGTAATTTTCTTTTCTATAAAAGAAAAGAAAAAAAATTATAAAATGATTTATAAAAATTAACTCAATTATAAATAGGTTTATTGCAAATCAAATATATATTTCTGTGTAAAAAAAATTATATATCTATATAAATATTTTAAATTAATTTATAAATAGATTATTTTTTAAATCAATATATAAATGGTCCAAGAAAAAGTAATATGGAAAAAAAATATATAAAAGGTGACTATATATATAGAGAAGGCCGCCCAATGATAGATGAGCAAGTCCACTTAAACCAAAAGCCCAAAGATTTTTTTATTTTATTTTATATATATAGTTCAATATGTCCACTTCTTTTCAATAGTAAGAGTATCTCACTCCTTTAACTTAATATAGTATTATTTGTTTCATTGAATGTAATTGTTCTGCAGTGTATATACATTTGAATGATATTATTTATTTATTGATGATATTACTTGAAAAATCAGTAGTACAATGCATATTTGTGTATAGAGCTGTTAAAATAAATGAGCTGCTCGTGAACTCGACTCGACTCGACTCGAAGTGTTAAACGAGCCGAGCCGAGCGAGCTCGGCTCGACTCGACTAGGTAGGCTCGAAAATAGAGGTTATTTTATAAATATTATATAATTTAGGGTATAAAATAATAATATTTTACATAATAATACAACTCATATTCTCAAATCACTCATAATTTAGGGTATACAAATGTTACTACGCTTAGATCATAAACTGTGTATACAAATGTTACACTCTTGATCGTAAACAGAAAATTATTGTCTTAATCTTATATCCACAATGTGCAACTCAAATGCATATTTAAAAAGTCAAACATGTTATCATTAAAAAATTATATTTTATTAAATCGTTATATGAGGTAATTTTTTAATAAAAATAAAAATAATTTTTTAATAATAATAAAATAATTTTTAAAAATATAATTAAATTGCGCAATACACCAAAATTTTACTCAATTTAGTTAATTGAGTGCGTTGGTTTATACAACCGTCATGTTCTAATGTTGTGTTTTAAATTTTCTTGCTTTTAACCAAAGAAGACAACAAAATATTGACTTCTTCTTTTAAAGACATCTTTTGTACTAATTATTTTGTTGTTACGAGAAAAATGACTCCTTTGAATGATCTAAATAAAAAATAACAATAAGTTTTATAGGAGACTATCTCATGAAAAGATATTAATATAAAATGTCTCATTTGTTAAATAAAAAGTTGCCGTTTTTAAAAAGTGATAAAACTTTTAATAAAAAGTGATAATATTTTTGTCAAAAGTAACCATCATTTTTTTTTTAAATATTTTCACATTTTACTATATACCTATCATCAATTTTTTTTAAAAGTAATATATTTTTGTTAAAAATGACTCACTTCTCTTAAAAATATTATTTTATTTTATTATAATTTTATTACTATTTTTTTTTTTATATCATTAGATGGTCTCACATAAAAAAAATCAATAAAAGAATGTACGACCATTATTGGGAGCTAGCCTATGATTTTTATAAAAATCAATTAGACTGGCTAGTCAGCCCAACCGTTAACCGAACAGGGCATCGTACGATTCAAAAGCGTTCGATCGACCACCTAGTGAAGACCTTGAGAACCGGCCAACTATAGAAAAAAAAATAGGTCGAACCTGACACATTTGATGTTTATTAAACATTATGGTACACTTAGCTTCACATTTAATGTTTGCATGATATTTAATTAGATTAGTTTTAATATTAAATTTATGTTGCCTAACTTTTATCACAATTTGTTTATTTAATACTCTCTGTCCACAAAAAAGATGTACCTTTCTCTGCACGTGGTTTATGCAATATGTCGGAGGATATATTGGAGTGTTTCACTTTATTCATTACCCCAAAATAGCCTCCGACATATTACATAAAATCACGTACAGAGAAAGGTGCTTATTTTTTGTGAATAGAGGAAGTACTATTACGTAGCAAAAACAATTATATAATATTTATAATTTTTATATTTATTTAATTGTGACATCTTATCGGCTCAACCGTCTTATTTATGATCTGATTAATCGGACCTGATTCGATCAAAAGCGCTGAGATACCTGATTTAATGTCGCTTTCTAAAACATAAGAGCTAGCAAGATATGGATCTTAGGGCTTGTATTATACATTATAATTTCACATAGATTATTATATCGTATAGTTGTGATTATATATGTTGCTCGAAGTTTAGAAAATTTTAGGAACAATATTATTTTTATCAAATTAAGTAAATAGACAAATCAAATAGTCAAATATCATGAATCATGATAATTATATATTATTATACGATGATGACACATGATCAAAGATGGACCTACGTTATTCGGAGGGAATCATGTGACGTGCCACCATGAGATTATCTTTTACTAATTATTTAAATTTTGTAGTGTTGAAATTATAATCAATATTAATAAATTACGAATGTGTCTTTCAGGCTACGCAATTTTCTAAATTGCTACTGTAATAGACTTGAAGTTGTTATTCAATAATTTTTTTGTATATTTGTATTTCTATTCATTTTGCCTCTTTTCCAAAAAAATAAATAAAATAATCTAATGCTAAATCAGTCCCTATACATATGAAGCAATTATGGAGATCATTATTAAAAAAATATATATAAATAAATAAATAAATATATATATATATATATATATATATATATTCATATGCAAGCTAAACTAAAAAAATCATAAATTATTGAAGTTGAGATGAATTTGAATAGGATTAATTTTATATAAATACGGTGTCTTTTTCTCAACTTTCAATTTAATGTTGAGCTTTACAATTATTATTAAAATATTCAACCCCTTAAAAAATTTCAATGTGACACATATATTTTGTTTTCGATCGGTAATTAATGACATGTCTCAACGTAGTGTGTGATAGTTTACCATGCTTGACATACATACATGAATTTTAGAAATTTGGACCTCCAGTATTGAGATTCTTCAGAATTTGGTACAATTTTGGGCAATTTTCTTTCAAGTGTTTTATGAATCTGATATTAAACGCTGCATACATGCAAAAATATTTTTCTCTTCTACAACCAAAAAATATTTTAAAATAAAAAATATTGTTATCTATGTATATATGATATATGATGTGAAAATTATAAAAAATAAAAAGATAATTAAATGTGTGTATGCCAACGTGACAAACTTTCTCATGCTTCGACAAGACACGTCATAGATTACTGGCAAGAGATAAAAACGTGTATCAGATTGAAATTCCTTTAATTATATGGGAGTTGGTTATTGATATTGAAAAGCATTGAGTTATTCCTTCTTATCGTCTTTTAATCGTCGTTCTTCCAATATTTCAGTAAATTAATGAGTTAATACATTAATCACATTATTGTATCTTTCAGACATTCTGAAAATCAAAGATTGTATGTTATAATATCGTGTTTTTCGTTGCATCAAGATTTTATATATGTTTAAGACTACCAATTTGACATAAATTATATTTATTAATTTAAAAATCGAATTGTATTGAAATTATATCAATAAATTTCAACAAAATTGATTTTGTAGGGACAAATTTAGTTCAATTTTTCTCAAGGTCGATGGAGATTTTATTTTCATTGCCAAAGTCCATAATCAACACCAACTCATGATTCACAACTTTACATAGTCAGAGCAAATGGGCCACTATATGGGGGAAATTTGCAGGCTGTTAATGTGAAATCACGTATACCATTACCAGCAAGCATTCAAAATAATTCGTATGTCTAAGCCACGTGTCTGATGAAATGTGCACATAAAACTCATATTCTTCATTAGTTAATAAAATTATCATATTTTTAATAAATTGGTAGGTTTTTTGTGAACTCTCGTATCATTGTTATATATAATTATTATTGCTGTTACTCATTCATATTATAAAAATATACTTAATTTTTTATACAGTGATATTGTATATGTATAAAAGTG
Organism: Prunella vulgaris; assembly: GCA_026898435.1. NCBI lineage: Eukaryota > Viridiplantae > Streptophyta > Magnoliopsida > Lamiales > Lamiaceae > Prunella > Prunella vulgaris. The sequence goes on along the minus strand of JAPKLY010000024.1, from coordinate 817,570 downwards.
ATAGTAAATATACATAACAGCAATAGTATACACACATGACAGTGAAAATTAATAAATCCAAGTTTACCGTGTATTTGAATTCATACAAATTTTTGTTTATGCTCAAAATTCTTGTTAATCATTTTTTTCAAACAAGACTGACTATAAATATTGAAATGTTTATGTTTCCCATTTTATAAAACCAATCATTTGTCCCCTTGAAACCCTGCATCAAAATCTATCACTAATCGTTCTCCTTTCGTTCCATAGAAACTTATAAGAATGGAGAAACACTCGTATTACAAAAAAAAAATGGAATAAAGTAAAAGAAATAGTGTTGTGAGGGATAATTTGCTAAATTTTATATATAAAGTAAGGAAGTTAGTTGGATTGAGTGTAACGTGGATTAAAAAAGTAAAAAAATAATGATATTTTGTGTAAATATATAAATATTGTGAAGGTGGAGTTATGAAAAAAATTTATTTTTAAATCTGCAAGTTCTTATAATGTCTCAAAAAGTAAAAGTCTATATATTTTTGTAAAACAGATGGAGTACATATGAAGTTTTTATGTTTTCCACTCTTTTTACAATTTTCCTTTTCCCTTCATAAATGAATCTTTAGATATATTAAAGGTTTATTTGAAATAAAAATATTTAAGGGGTTTGAATGTACTTTGAAAAAATATATTAAGAATTCTTTTAAAACTTGAATAATACTAATTTTTTTCCTTTATATAAATAAATCTTGAAATATATTAAAGGTTTATTTGAAATACAAATATTTTAGGGGTTTGAATTTATTAAACGAAAGTGTTTTAAGAGTTCAAACCAACCTTAAATAATACTCCCCATTCAATCTTACTTAGATATTTCTTTTTTGTAAAAAATTAGAGAATATTATGGGATATTTTATTTGTAGAAATAGTATTTTAGAAGATCTAAATGAACATTTTCCTTTAATTAGTAGGGCCCCCTTTGAAAAATTTACACCATCACTAGAGTGAATGTACATAATTGCTCTTTATTTAACAAAAATACTTACACAAATTAGGATAAAAGTACTCAGACTTAAAAATATATTACATATCAAAGGTGTTAAGAAGTGAACAATGAAATTTTTGTGCATACTTTTGTCAAATACGGAGGGTTTAAGTTTTATATGAAAATTGTTCATGATAAATTTATCATAAAATTATTTTAACGTATCAAATATATGATCAAGAGTATCAAAAAATTCATAAAAAATATAAAAATTTTGAGTAAAAAAAATCAATCACAATTAAATATAATATTATTGACCCAATTTTGGACATTCCTGTCTTGATTTTTTTTATACTTTTATGAAATATTTAATACTATAAAATAGTGTCATGATAAACTTAATATGAACAATTTTCATACAAAAATTTCTCTTTCCATATTTGACAAAAATATAAGAGAGAATATTCGTACATATTTTTATCAAATGCAATGAAATATGTGCATGTAATGAAACATTTGAGATTTTCATACAAATTTTTTCAAATATGAAAGATTTTATATGATTAATGAAATACATAAAGTATTTTGAATAATTCTAAATAATGTACAAATTTTAAATTAAAAACTAGGCTAAAATTATATTAACACTACAAGAGCATTTTATAAATCAAATTTGTTTATATGGTTATAAATTTCTCAAAAAAAAAATCACAATGGGGATTACCTATGAAATTGCCTAATTTTTTAATCATATAAATAGCTTTAGTCCTTACCCACAAAATAATTCGTCTATAAAATTTTCTCGTACCAATTATTTATAGATAAAATTTTGGAATAATTAGAAGATGCAACACTTTTAATGTCCATATTTTAAAACACAACACATATAATTTCATATTTCAAAACACGACACTTTAGTATAAAATACAATACTTTTTTTATTAATAAATTATTTTTTATAAAATTGTATGTCATGTCATATTCTCTCCTCTCTATTATTTGGTTTTTTTTTTCTCTAACCATTTCTCTCTTCTCTTTCTTTATTTTCTAACGTCATATCTCCTCTTTTTTCTTTCTTTTCAGTTTTTATTCAATTTTTTTCAATGTTCTCTCTCTTCGCTCCTCAATTGTCAAATATTGTCAAACTCAACACAAAATATGTATCCATCAATGTTCTCTCTTCGGATTTTAATTTTGATTTTTATATAATCATCTGATATGTATCATGCCCTCATTTTTTGTCCATTTGTTTATCCATTATTCCTATTTTTTCTTTTAAAAATATATATCTCATCTTTTTATCATCATCCTCGTAATAACCCTTATTTTTTATCCTACGTATTTAATTATCTCTACTTTACATATAAATTATACACATATTTTAAAACCCGTGGCAATGAAAATACTAATTTCAAATTATATTTTTTAAATATTTGTTTTACAAATTTCATGCTTTGTATTTTTTATCGTGATTCTTCAATTCTAAACAATTAGTCATATATTCAAATTTTAAATACTGAATACCTCTAATTTATTTCTGAATACCAAAAAAGAAAAATGAATACAACGCGCAAATTTATGAATACTACTTATTGAGTCAACAATGATTGTTTGAAATCAATTGTTGACTCAACAATTGACGCCGTCTGTGGGAAGAGAAGATTGTTGGTGAAATCAACTGCTATGGCTTCTACGAAGATGGAGTTTGAGAAATTCAAAGGGGCGAATGATTTTGGTTTGTGGAAGGTGAAGGTGAAAGCTCTCCTCACACACCATGGATTATCAAATGCTCTGAAACCAGCGAATAAGTGGCCATCATCATCCGCATCAGAACCTGCAAAGAAGCAGAATCATCATCCGCATCAGAACCTGCAAAGAAGCAGAAGATTCTGGACAAGACTCATAGCACAATCATTTTGTGCTTGGGAGACAAACCTCTGACATAAGGAGAAGACTGCCATTGATGTGTGGAATAAGCTGGAACAGGTGTATCAAACGAAGTCGGTTACCAATAAGTTGTTCATGAAGCAGAGGCTTCATTCCTTCAAGATGATTGAGGATAGGGATCTAGTTGAACAACTTGAAGAATTCAATAAAGCAGTGGATGATTTGGAGAATCTTGAAGTCAAGATTGAAGATGAGGATAAAGTCCTGATGTTACTGAATTCTCTACCAAAATCCTTGGAGAATTTCAAGGATGCTCTGTTATTTGGAAGGCAAGAGAAGATGTCACCTGAAGATATCAGAATGCATTGAAAACTAAGGTTCTTCAAATGCAATCTGAAAGGAAGAACACAAATCAAAGTGAAGGGCTGAATATCAAATTCAAGAAAGGGAAGAAACAGTTCCAAGGAAAGAAGAAGAGGAATGGTAAAGGCCCTGAACCTGGAAAATTTGTGGAAAAGAGAAAATGTTTCTCATGTCAGAAGGTGGGACATCTCAAGAAGAATTGTCCTGACAAATCCAAGAAGCAAGAAGAGGATCAGAAAGCTGATGTCACAATTGCTACTCAGGAAGGATATGATAGTGCTGAGGTCTTGGCTGTTACTGATGTCAAGTTGAGTGAAGATTGGGTGTTGGATTCTGGGTGCTCATTTCATATGTGTCCCAATGAAAATTTATTCAGGGATCTTAAGAAATTTGATGGTGGATCAGTTCTCTTGGGGAATGATCAGATGTGCAAGGTCAGAGGCTCTGGCTCAATAAAGTTGAAGCTGCATGATGGTACTGAGAGGATACTATAAGATGTCAGGTTTGTACCTAAGCTGAAGAGAAATCTTATTTCTCTTGGATCACTTAATGTTTTGGGATATGAATTCAACATAAGTAATGGATTCATATTGATAACCAAGGATAACAACATTGTGATGAAGGACAAGAAGGTAAATGGCTTGTACATTCTGATGGGTAACTCAGCTGTCGGATCAGTGAATGCAGTTATGAGCAGTTCTGATGCTATCTTGTGGCACAAAAGGTTAGGGCACATTGGTGAAAGAGGACTGAATGAACTCTCCAAGCAGAAGGCATTTGGGGATTCAGGAACAATCAAATTGGATTTCTGTGATCACTGTGTGTTGGGAAAATCCAAGAAACACTCTTTTGCAAAGGGGAAACATCATACTGATGCTCCTTTGGACTATGTACACTCTGACATCTGGGGGCCATCAAGAACTGAGACTCATGGAGGTGGAAAGCACTTCATGACCATCATTGATGATTTCAGCAGGAAGGTGTGGGTGATCATCCTGAAGCAGAAGAGTGAAGCTTTTGGAAAGTTCAGGGAATGGCTACTTGAACAAGAAACAAAAGGAACAGATCCTTAAAGCATCTCAAGACTGACTTGAGTATGTGTCAGAAGAGTTTGAAATTTTTTGCAAGGAAAGGGGCATAACAAGGCACAAGACTGTTCCAGCAAACCCTCAACAAAATGGGCTTGCTGAGAGGATGAACAGGACTATTTTGGAGAAGGTCAAATGCATGCTATCAGATGCTAAACTACCTAAAGTGTTCTGGGGAGAGGCAGTTAATACTGCTTGTTAATTGATAAACAAATCACCCTCATCTGCTATTGACTTCAAAACCCCAGATGAGCTTTGGTATGGTAGGTTGTCAGATTACAATAATCTGAAGGTGTTTGGTTGCTTAGCCTTTGCACACATAAGACAGGACAAGCTGGAACCAAGGGCTCTGAGGTGCATCTTCCTGGGATATCCAAAAAGTGTCAAAGATTATAGATTGTGGTGCCTTGAAGCTGGACACAAGAAGTGTATTATCAGCAGAGATGTGACTTTTAATGAGAAAGTCATGGGATATGGTACATCTGAAAATTCTCAGGATGCTGAGGATAACCCCATAATCAGACATACACCAGTTCAGGTGGAGCATACAACCATGATTCAGAATGAAGATCAGGCTCAGGAAAACTCTGATATCAGGAATCCACAAGAAGATCAACTGAGTGCATCAGCAGACAGTGATTCTAAAGATCAAACTGAAAATTCAGATGAGGAGGGTCAAGATTTGAGAAACTACAGTCTGGCTAGAGATAGACATAGGAGAAGCATTCATCCACCAATCAGGTTTGGGCAGGCTGACATGATCTCATATGCCTTATCAGTAGCAGAAGAAGTAGAGTATCAGGAACCTCAGACTTATATTGATGCAGTGACAAGGAAGGATAAAGATCAGTGGATTTCAGCTATGAAAGAGGAGTTAAATTCACTTGAAAAGAACCACACATGGGTTCTTGTGAATAGAACAAAAGGGCAGAAGGTTGTCAGCTCAAGATGGATATTCAAGAAAAAGTCTGAAATTGGGTCAGATGGACAGGAGCTGATCAGATACAAGGCAAGGCTAGTTGCAAGAGGATTTACTCAGAGGGAAGGAATAGACTTCAATGAAGTGTTCTCACCAGTTGTGAAGTACTGCTCAATAAGGATCTTATTGTCTAAGGTGAATCAGGATGGACTGGAGTTACAACAGCTGGATGTCAAAACTGCATTCCTACATGGAGAGCTTGAAGAAACCATATATATGCAACAGCCTGAAGGGTTCATACTATCAGAAAATGAAGGAAAGGTATGTTTGCTAAAGAAGTCATTGTATGGACTTAAGCAAAGCCCAAGGCAGTGGTATAAAAGGTTTGATAGCTTCATGGTGTCTATAGGCTTCAGCAGATGCAAGTATGATAGCTGTGTGTACTTGAAAAACAAGGCTCTGAGGTACTGACATATCTATTACTTTATGTGGATGATATGTTAATTGCTATCAAAAGTCTTGGAAGAATTCAGAAACTGAAGGATAAGCTCAGTTCTACTTTTGACATGAAAGACCTTGGAAGTGCTAAGAGAATTCTGGGTATGGATATTATCAGGAACAAGTCAGCTGGAAAGATGTTCTTGACTCAGCAGGACTACATACTGAAAATCTTGAGAAGATTCAATATGCATGAGTCAAGATCAGTCTCTACTCCTCTTGGACAACACTTCAAACTTATTCAAATGGAGTTGGAAGCATAATGTATGCCATGGTTTGCAGCAGACCTGATATTGCTCATGCAGTGAGCTTGGTCAGCAGGTTTATGGCTAATCTTGGAAAGGCACATTGGAAAGCTTTCAAGTGGATAATGAGATATCTGAAAGGTTCAGCACATTTGGGATTATTATTTGAGAGGATTCAGGAGGACAAGCAACCTCTACAAGGTTTTGTAGATTCTGACTATGCTGGAAGCATAAATAAAAGAAAGTCCCTGACTGGATATGTGTTTACACTTTATGGCACAGCCATCAGTTGAAGGGTTGCATTACAGTCAGTGGTTACACTATCAACTACTGAAGCTGAGTACATCACAGTGACAGAAGCAGTAAAGGAGGCTATGTGGCTGAAGGGCATTATCAGGGAATTTGAAATCAGGCAAGATGAAGTTACTGTGCAATGTGATAATCAGAGTGCCATTCACTTAGTCAAGCATCAGGTCTTTCATGAAAGATCTAAACTTTGATGTGAGGCTTCACTTTGTGAGGGATGTGGTGGAAAAGAAGGTGATCACAATACAAAAAGTATCTACTGATGACAATGCTGCTGATACGCTGACTAAAGTCATACCAAGTTCTAAGTTCAACTACTGTTTGGAGCTGGTTAAGGTACAGTCATGGGATGTGCCTTAGTACTACTGTGATGTGAAGGTTAGATGGAGGCATCTCACTTTACTTTGAGGTGGAGAATTGTTATGGGTGCAAACAAAGTGAAATAAACTCAGATGAGCAAGTACTGCTGATTAACTGAACATTATACTATCAGCTGAGGAAGTCAGCTGATAGGTCTGGTGATGGTTAGTCATCTGATAAGGTCAGCTGAGATCGTTTGAGAAGTCTACTGAAAGTCATCCTGGATATCAGCGGAGTCAGCTGAGGAGGTCAGCTGATGGTAGTCAGCTGAGGTGGTCAGCTGATGGTGGTCAGCTGATGGAGTCTCCTGAGTGGTCAGGATGATGGTCAGTCAGGATGAGCTATCAGGATTATAGTCAGGATGATTGACCAGGTCAGCTGGTCAGGTCAGGATGAAGGTCTACTGATGATATCAGCTGAGGACATATCACATCAGCAGACAAGATAAGGAAGGAGCATACTGACCAAATTTTTTTTTACGTGGTTCGATTTTGGTTTGAATTGTTATGGGTGCAAAGAAAGTGAAATAAACTCAGATGAGCAAGTACTGCTGATTAACTGAACATTATACTATCAGCTGAGGAAGTCAGCTGATAGGTCTACTGATGGTTAGTCATCTGATAAGGTCAGCTGAGATCGTTTGAGAAGTCTACTGAAAGTCATCCGGGATATCAGCGGAGTCAGCTGAGGAGGTCAGTTGATGGTAGTCAGCTGATGTGGTCAGCTGAGGAAGTAAGCTGATGGTGGTCAGCTAATGGAGTCTCCTGAGTGGTCAGGATGATGGCAGTCAGGATGAGCTATCAGGATTATAGTCAGGATGATCGATCAGGTCAGCTGGTCAGGTCAGGATGAAGGTCTACTGATGATATCAGCTGAGTACTCAGACTCAGCTGAGGACATATCACATCAGCAGACAAGATAAGGAAGGAGCATACTGACCCCGAAGTCAGGAATTAACTCAGGATCAGTTAAGAAGCGGTTTAAACTTCCAAGCTGGACAACGGGCGAACAGTTTAACAAAATTAAAACTGAAAATCATTGGGCTCTGACAGTTATTCATTTTCGGTCGCAACTGTAGCAGTTTTCTTGTTAGGTGGTTACGATCACTAGCATTAATTAGGGATTTCATTCTCCCATATATACACGCACATATGTATAGAGGAATAAGAATCATCACTTAGAGAGATATCCAAATCACTTGTAATTTGTATTTTCTCCATTGATTAGTGAGAGAGGTGCCCTCATCCGTGGACGTAGATCATTTCTGATCGAACCACGTAAATCTTGGTGTTCTTCAATTTCTTTATTCCAATTGATTTCAAACAATCATTGTTGACTCAACACTACTCATATTCAAATCTTAATTTCGAATAATTGTTTGCATACTAAAAAAATCTTGAATACAATATTCAATTTTTTTAGAATATTTTTCTCTCAAATTTTCATGTATATATTCAGATTTTTAATTTTGAATATTGCTAATTTATTTTTGTATACTAAAAAGAAGAATAAATATCAGACACAAAATTTTGAATATAATTCAAAACATTAAATATGAAAAAAATAAAAAATTTCTAGAATTTTAGCACAAAAATCCTAAAATGAGTATCACTCATTTTTAAAACAAAAATAATTCATATCACCCTAAATGTTTAAAGTTTATGAATATGAACAAATCAAAATTTCAATCCGAACAAATCTAAAAAATAAACAAAAAAAATCCAAAATTAATTTTCTGTACAAATTTCAAATCCCAAAATAATAGAAAATCTGAAACAATAAAAAAATTTGGAACAAATCTGCGATCTAATTTTCAAATCGGAATCTGATTTTCAAATATAAAAAATCTCAAATCCCAATATAATAAAAAAAATCTGGAAGATGGAAAGTCATTCCTCCTCTTTTCTCCAGCTTTAAATCCTATATCTCGGCACTCTCCGACACCTCCCACCGCCTCACCCGCCGTGCTTGCTCCGCCTCAACTACCTCAAATGAAACGACCGCGGTCCAGGCCCGTTCCGACTCGGAGATGAAGCGGACGCTCGGGTGGCAAGATCTCATCGGGTTTGGAGTCGGCGGAATGGTCGGCGCCGGAGTATTTGTCACAACCGGCATCGCCAGCCAACTCTACGCTGGCCCCGCCGTCGTCGTCTCCTACGCCATTGCGGGCCTCCGCGCTCTTCTGACTCATTTCTGTTTCACCGAGTTCGCCATCGACATGCCCGTCGCCGACCTCGCCTTCAGCTACATCTGCGACACCGAGAGAAACATGGAGAGAGGGGAGAGAAAGAGCAAATTAGGAGAGAGGAAGAGTGTGAGAGAAATGAGGGAAATAGATGATTTGATTGTTGCAAGTGAAGGGTCGACTCACAAAGTGCAATTTTTAGTTAAATTGATTGTATTGTAATTAATTTTATTTCATAGGCAGATTATTTTATTGATAAATTGTTTTAGGTGAAGAAATGAATATATCTAATATAATATGAAATTTTTATTAACAATTTATAAGCATTCCACTAAAAAAAATAATTTGTGTAAGATTTTGTAGTAGAATTTAATTTTGTAGATAATTAAAAAAAAATTGTGCAATGAGTTGGCAAAAGCCCCTGGAATTAAAAAAAAAAAGTCCAATAATTATTTAGAATATCATTTCAAATTATGGTGAATAATATGTATATATATAATATAATAATATATATTACAAAAGGATTATATATATATACTTCCCCTCCCGTAGAAATTTACACCCTCCGAGATGATATATTTTATATATAAAATAAGAGCAACACTTGTGTAGAAATTTCTACCGTAAAAATATCAATTTTTTAAAAATTCGCGGATCTAAACCGGGTCGGGTCAGATTTGGACATTTTTTTCCAAAATTCGCGCAACTTGTAGTTCCAGGTTTTTTCGCTCCCAGGTATGTTACAATTTGGGCAAAGACGTGTTACAATTAGGCAAAATCTGTGTTACAAGTTCTTAAAAAATTAATTTTTTGTATTTTTCAAGTAACTATAAAGAAAATATGTATTTCTGCAAGTATAAATATGTGTTACTTAATTTATTTTTTATTTTCTTTGTTGATTTATGTTAATAATATGTTTTTTCGCTCCCAGGTATGTTACAATTTGGGCAAAGACGTGTTACAATTAAGCAAAATCTGTGTTACAAGTTCTTAAAAAAATAATTTTTTGTACTTTTCAAGTACCTATAAAGAAAATATGTATTTCTGCAAGTATAAATATGTGTTACTTAATTTATTTTTTATTCTCTTTGTTGATTTATGTTAATAATATGTTATTAATGTACTTAATACATCATTTAATACCTTATATGTTATATAAAATATAATATATATTTTTATAAGGATAAATAAATGTTTGTGCATACAGTAACACACATTTGATCTTGCAGTAACACACATTTACTCTAATTGTAACACACATTTGCAGTAACTCACATTTACTCTAATTGTAACATACATTTGCAGTAACACACATTTACTCTAGATGTAACACACATTTGCAATAATACAAATTTACTCCAATTGTAACATAAATTTACAGTAATACATATTTACTCTAATTGTAACACATATTTGTTCCTCAATTTGTGTTATTATATGAGCATATATATGTTACTATAGGATAAAATGTATTTTTATTAAGAATAAATATGTGTTACACATACAATGTAACATATACATGTTTTACATTGCTTGAAAAATATTTACTTCTATAAAAATAAATGAATATGTGTAGAAAACAACATTTAATCTGGTTGTAACACACGTTTTGCCTTAAAGTAACATGCATTTACCCCGACTGTAACATACCTGGGAGCGAAAATCACTATCTGCGCGAATTTTGGAAAAAAATACTCAAATTCGGCCCGACCCGGTTTAGACCCGCGAATTTTCGAAAATAGATATTTCTACGGATCTTTGACCCGTAGAAATTTCTATTTGAGTGTTTGCCATAAAATAATAGTATATATATAAATATGTGTATAGTTTTGTGAATATGCATGCAAAATAATATTTTTTTTAGATAATTTGTAAATTTATATGGAATATTCAAATAAAAAAAATATGTAAATTTTTGTAAGCGCACGATTATAATAATATTATGTGGTAAAATTGAAACATATGAGACAAATAGGAGATCATGTTATTTAATGAAACCTAGTAAACCCTATAGATAAATTAAATCACTTTAGTTTTGTCCTCACACTGTACAATTCTAGCCCCACATGTTGCATTCCCCATATTTCATCTTTTACCTCCCTCCGCTTTGACTATCTTTCATTTTATTTTACTTTTAATTGTGTTTTCTAATATTATATTTGATTTAATTAATATACTAATGACACGTTTTAACATCACTTAATTGATTTGGCCAAACTCGGGAACTTGGAAATGTCCTCTATTAGGAAATTTTGGACGTGGGACCCACCTTCTGGGGAAAATCCAAAAAAAATTATGACATTATGAAGTTAATTAATAAAATAAAGTGATTATTTATAAAAAATATATTTATTATCTCCCAACATAAGTATAATTCCAAAGTTAATTTTTCAAAATGAATTCTACCTGATGTCAGTGGTAATTGCAAATATTTCAGTAATAATTTTGAAAATAAAATAAAATTAATTTTAAAGTAAAATTTGCGAACAATCACGTAATTAATTGTTGATTAACTAATATTACACATATAAATATATCAAATTGTGTGAATAAATATTTTGATATTAATTTATGTGTTTAATTGTATTAATACTGAATATACATAATGATAATAATTTGTTTTATCAATCTACCTATTAATTTTATTAAATTTATTTTATCATTATTTTTTTAGGGGCCGTTTGGTTGGCTCCTTTGGGGGTGAGTAATGGTAATCAAAGTCATAGTATTCGCTTGTAATGACTTTACTATGATTTTGATTCCTAAAAACTAAGGAATCTACCATAGTCTATGTTTAAAAACGGAAGCGGAAGTTGAACCGGACATTCTTAATATTTGCGGTCGGACCGGTCAGATCGGGTCTAACCGTTAGTAAAGCGATTGAACCGGTATAACATCATAATCAAATAATATGTAATGATATACAAAAATTAAAGACATTATAAATAGTTTTTCTCTAAAAATATTAAATTATATGTACAAATTACTATAAAAATTAAATAAATATACATCTAATATTGTTATTTAAATTTCAATTTTAACTATTTAAATTAAATGTCAATATTTTACTATAATTAGACCATATATCATAAAGAGCAACACTTGTGTAGAAATTTCTACCGTAGAAATATTCATTTTTGAAAAATTCGCGGATCTAAACAGGGTCGGGTCAGATTTGGACATTTTTTTCCAAAATTCGCTCAACTTGTAGTTCCAGGTTTTTTCGCTCCCAGGTATGTTACAATTTGGGCAAATGCGTGTTACAATTAGACAAAATCTGTGTTACAAGTTCTTAAAAAATTAATTTTTTGTACTTTT
>JAPKLY010000024.1:767346-804500 GCA_026898435.1 Prunella vulgaris | reverse complement strand
TCTGTGTTACAAGTTCTTAAAAAATTAATTTTTTGTACTTTTCAAGTGCCTATAAAGAAAATATGTATTTCTGCAAGTATAAATATGTGTTACTTGATTTATTTTTTATTCTCTTTTTTAATTTATGTTAATAATATGTTATTAATGTACTTAATACATCATTTAATATCTTATATATGTTATATAAAATATAATATATATTTTTATAAGGATAAATAAATGTTTGTGCATACAGTAACACACATTTTATCTTGCAGTAACACACATTTACTCTAATTGTAACATACATTTGCAGTAACACACATTTACTCTAATTGTAACACACATTTACTCTAGATGTAACACACATTTGCAATAACACAAATTTACTCCAATTGTAACATAAATTTACAGTAATACATATTTACTCTAATTGTAACACATATTTGTTCCTCAATTTGTGTTATTATATGAGCATATATGTGTTACTATAGGATAAAATGTATTTTTATTAAGAATAAATATGTGTTACACATACAATGTAACATATATATGTTTTACATTGCATGAAAAATATTTACTTCTATAAAAATAAATGAATATGTGTAGAAAACAACATTTAATCTGGTTGTAACACACGTTTTGCCTTAAAGTAACATGCATTTACCCCGACTGTAACATACCTGGGAGCGAAAATCACTATCTGAACGAATTTTGGAAAAAAAATACTCAAATTCGACCCGACCCGGTTTAGACCCGCGAATTTTCGAAAATGAATATTTCTACGGATCTTTGACCCGTAGAAATTTCTATTTGAGTGTTTGCCTATCATAAAATGTCAAATGTAAAATTAAGTTCACCAAATGTCTTAAAAATATCAAATATATAAGTTCTTCAAATGTCTACGATTAACAACATAAAAATATTTAATTTGAATGAATATCAAAATTAACACCACTAAAAGTTGATCTCATTATTTCAAGTCCAAATTTCGTAGATGATTTAATAGAAAGATGTGAAAATAATATTCCGAATTTGGGGAAAAATAAGAATAAAAAAAACGTGATTGAGATAATATAAAACAAAAACTCAAAGCTGAAAAATTAAGTTTCAACGAAAATTATAAATTGCAAAAAACAAAAACCTTAATTTAAAAAAAAAAAAAGCAAAAGCGCCGAGTTGACCGGTCCAACCAGTGAGCAGTCCGATCCGCTTTTGCTGCTTTTGACCGCTTTAGAAGAAGAGCGGCCCAACGCTTTCGAACCGTTCGGTATGTCTTCCGAGTAGCGGTCCGACAGGTCCGACCGGCAGGTCCAACCCGCTTTTTAAAACATAGACCATAGTTAAGCTATTTGAAAGCGATGACTTTCATTCTATACTCATTCCATTTCTATACCATTTTCATTTCTTACAATTATACTAAATGTCCCCTTAGTATGAAATGATTATAACGTATGTGAAAATGTATTAAAATATTTACTCAATCATATAATTTTTAATTATGTACTTGAATTTATATTCTATTCTTATTTTGACGTAACTTACATATATAATTTAAGTGAAAATATTCAAAATTTACTCGTATAATTAAAATAAATAAACAATTATTTTTAAAATAATAAAATATATATTTATGTGAACGTGTACGGAAATTAATAACTTTTAATTTGAATGCATCCCCACTCCATGCACCATCTTTTGAGACTTCCTCTTTCAAGCCCACAAACCGACCCTCTTTTTCTCCCAATTTTTTTGATGTGAAGTTGGAACATGTCTACAAAAGGTATTTCATCATCGATCGTCTCCCTTGTTGAGACAGCTGCCTCATTACTGCGACATCATCCTCCACTGATCTATGTGTTACAAATTAATTTAATTTTTGAAAATGTAAAATAAGTATATGAATTGAACTTTGTAAATATGTTAATACTTACAATGATGTGTTCATGCAGAGTTGTTATACGAGCCGAGCGAGCCCGAGTAGTACAGACTCAGCTCGGCTCGACTCGTTAAAAAAGGCGAGCTCGAAATCGAGCTTGGCTCGTTTAGCTTAAATTAAGCTTGAACTACAATATCCTGAAAAAATATACTCCCTCCGTTCCAAACTACTTTCAAACTTTTCTTTTTCGGACGTCTCATATCTTCTTTCACACACCTAAAAAGGAAACTTTTTACACTCACAAAAGTCAACAAAATATATTTTTTTTTATTTTATTATTTAACTTTACACTCACATACTTACTTTTTCTTGGTTCGCGTGCCCAAGACTACTATGAAAATAGTTCTGGGACGGAGGGAGTATATATTTAACTGATACTACATCAACAACTTTATAATTCAATGTTTTTACATTCTCATGCTTCGATAAGGATAAAACTATCATCAATTCATCAGTATGAGTGATTTGAGAATTTTGTATTATTATGTAAAATATTACTCTGTCTGTCTCACATGAATTTGCACATTATTTTTTTATTTGGACATCTCATACAAATTTGCATACTACTAAAAAGAAATATTGATTTACGTACACACTCACAAACATATACACATATTTTACCCATATGCCACTACTTTATATATAAAACATATTTTCCTTAAAAAATGTGTCGTCCCGTAAGATGCAAATTTCTACGGGACGAAGTATAATTTAATACCCTATAAAATAATCCCTATTTTCTGAGTCTATCGAGTCGAGTCAAGTTCGTTAAGCAAATGAGTATTTTTGAGCTCAAGTTCGGCTCATTTAACACATCGGAATTAAACCGATTCAAGCCTTAACGACCTAAGTGGAGCTTACGAGCAGCTTGTTTCGTTTAACAGCTCTTTGTGCACGTATACTCCAAACTAGTTCCCAGTCAAATGCAAGCACTTCATTATAAACATAATTCAATAATTAATAAAAAATATAAAACAAACTAAAATTAAATATTGAGATTAATAATTGCATTAATATGTGACACTATATCCAATCATAGTCGTGTAACTTTTCATATTTTAATTTATTGATGTACATGTGACATGCATCAGATGATGCCCATTTTACATATATAAATAAATATATAATTAACAACTGAATTAATATTGTATAAATTAAACGCCTGGAAACAATTACTCGTGGCGGTTGTCACTCTACATCCACATCAGGTCAACCTACTTATATATATGTGCAATTACACAGAAACTACGAGTTGAGTATTAATGAGTTCACTAATTAATAAAAGATAAAAAAATATAATAAATGTAAATCATGCGATTGACAATTCAAAAGATGAAATTCAGCCCAAAACATTTGAAGTCAACGACCGGAAAACTGTATAGTGGACGGTATTCTTCGTTTTGACGTTTTTGCACCTCTCTTTTTTTAATTAATAGCCGCAATTTACTTAATTAAATATTAATTACTTCCCTTAACCGACCACATATAATTTGTCATTTTGTTTTATGTGTTTTGTGTTCTTTCTGGTCAAATCTAGGGGTGTGCAACGGTCAGTTCGGTTACCGAACCGAAATAAAAAAAACTGAAATCAAACCGAAATGAAGTAAAATTAAGAAATAAAATAGGGGATAGTTTAGATTCAATAGTTTTATATGAAGTATAAAACATAAATAACTAATAACAGAATAATTTAGTTATGATCATCCACTAATTATTTTAATCCCATTCCACATCAATCCTTCTCACCCACTAAAAAATTTAGTTATGATCATCCATTATTTTAAGGCCACCTAGGTTGAGATTAACTGCAACTTGCCTATAAAATACACATATATAATATCAACGTTTAAAGGTATATATGATAAATCCCATTAAATTTCTTCGAAAGAGAGACCATAGACAATCCAATTTACAAGTCGAACTTGAACAAAACAGATCTCACAATAATATACTTCTCGTATTTAATATTTATTCTCACTTTTTATTTTCGTCCGTTCTTTAAATTTATTTCTATTTTTCTTTTAAAAAATATTATTTTTATTATTACACTCACAGACAATCACTTTATATTTTAATGAATCTATAATTATTTCATAATATTCTTAATTACCTTAAGTAAGTCTCTTGTGCACCAGTTACACCATGCAACTCAAGTTCATTTTTAAAAAATTACACAAATTATTACTAAAAAGTTACACTTTTCAGTAATAACATGTGTAACTTTTCAATAGTATTTTTTGTAACTTTTAAAAAATGAATTTGAGTTGCACGGTGTAACTGGTGCATACAAAACTAAGTCAATTACTTTATATACTTTCTCTCGTTTTTTTTTTTAAATATACTTTATAAGTTGCAAAGAAATAGATATCATTAAATGATATAATCATAAAAAGAAATTGCAAAATTAGTCTGGTAAGTACGGCTAGAATTCTCTGTTCCACCTCCATATTTTATCTACTATTTTATTTTTTGAAATCGGTGATGAGTGTCCAATTAATAAAAGCAATTCAATTACATAATAAAATCACTTTAAAAAAAATGCCAAGAATATACCAAGTAAGGGTGGCTATTCGACATTTTACATTTAAAAAATTGTACAATTTAAGGATCAAAATTCAGTAATTTGCATTCAACGTGTTTTTTTTTTTTTTAGGGGGCGCTTGGTATGGAAATCCTTCAATGGTAATGGGAATTGAGATATAATTGTAGTAATTATAGTAGCTAATGAGATCAAATGAGGTGTATAACATGTTTTTTCTCCTAAATAAGGTAATCAACACCCCCATTTGATTACCCCCTCTTCACCTTGTAATCATCCTCCTCAATCAATCCCTCATACCACAACCAATATATTTCTTTTTTGTCCACTTTTTCCAAAATTGGAGCACAATACTATTGATATAACCACCATAAATACAAACATACATTCAACATATGTAGGATAAAAAAGGAAAATGAAATTTTATTCCCATTACCATTGAAGAATTTGAAACAAGCGTCCCCTTAAAGTTTTTTTATAATCGTATATCATGGAGTAATATGCAAGACTCGACCTATTTGGCTCAGCTCGATCATTAATAACAAAATTAGACTTAATTTTTTTAAAGGATATTTATTTAAATAGTTAGATCTAAACTCTTACAAAAGTCTTTTAAGTTCAAATGTAAATGTATAAATATATGTTATCCAAATAAATATTATATATTTATTAACTACTTAATTTATATTATATATTATATAGGTTATTTATAGGGACTAAGTTAAAATTTTAAAAATCTATTTTAAAACTTAATTTTCAAAATTCAAACTAAAATGAAGTTTAGATATTATAATTGAAATCCTGATTTTTAATTCTCAAGAATAATATGCACGTTTTGATAATATAGATAATTTTATCTTCTGAATCAAAGATACCTTTAGAAAAAAAAATTGGAACTGAGAGGATACATACATCGTATTCATCAAACTCATGATCATCATTATTTGCATAGCGATCTTTTGTAGCTATTGCTTTATTCGTTAATCATCAGCCCTATATATGCTTCTACTTGTCCGTACATAATCATCAAACGACTCAACCCATGCGATCATGCTAAAAATCCTAAAGTACATAAAACACATTGCTTCCTAAAGCAATTAAAATTCAGAAGAAACAATTGCAAAGGACCAAATTGTTGATGTAATTTTCATAAGCACGATTATGTGGCTATAATCACGTCAATTACACCAATAATAAGCTGAAATAGATGTATATGCGATGTTTTATATGTAAGCAGGTAGGTCGTATATATAAGCACGTCGTTTAAGCAACACTTCGTTAGGGGGAAAATTTCGTCCCTTATTCGAATGAATTCGATTACATTATAAAGAAAATACAAGCTGCTAGATCGTCACCAGCCTGTTTCATCATAAGCTGCTGATCAGCAGCCTGCTTCACTAGAAGCAGCTGAACATCTATCTGCTTCATTATAAGCTGCTGACTCGTCACCAGCTTAACAACTGGCAACTCGTCAGAGCCTTCTTCAATCTGGCTCTTTCTTCGTGCTCGATCAACTCTTCTGGACACGTCAATCCGGACTTGATTAATTACTCTCTTAAGCACACACGTCGATTATTTTATCAACACACATATTAGTAAAGATTAATGTTTACCGCTCAATTCACAAATATATATATATATATATATATATATATATATATCCAAGATTAATTCTAATATATTGTTACATAAATAGTGTGGTTCTAACCTAGATGCCTTCATGTCCATTGGGACTGAACCAAATTCAACATATTAATCGCTACATTTCTCCATTGAAATGCGACGTCGATGCTCCGTTTACGGTCCGAAAGAAAACCCTTCGTCCGCTCCCCTAGATCTGTTCCTTTTCGATCCCTCTTCGAGCCCTTGGGGCACTTGAGTAACCTTAAGTAGTTCTCAAGATCACGAACACAAGTCGGATTGTGCATTTTGAAAAAATCCAGCATCAATTCGACACCAACATGAGCATAACACGAGCAACTCCAAGGGAACTCATACCTCCCCCTAAAACCCTTGAAATTCTCATTGAATAAAACCCCGGGCATCTTTGTAATAGGGTCATTTACATTTACTACCCTAAGAACTTTCACCCCCAATTCCTCACACCTCTCTTTGAAGCCCGAATTCCCAACTCTTGGCCCGCCAAAAGAGAACACCGTCACAGGAATCTCTTTCCCGGACTGATTAGGTCTGTTTAGCCCGAGCTCCGCTAGGTCATACCCTAAGAGAAGGGCCAATGAGCTCCCCATGCTATGCCCCGCAATAGTAATGCTTATTTCTTCCTTCTTATGCTTGTTTAGTAACCTAGAAAGTTCGGACAGGAGTTGCTCGCGGCAGCTCCTCAGTCCGAACTTTCTACAACTATCGTCGGATGTGTACAGGCTAAGGAACCCGGTTTCCACCTTCACGTCGGGCCGCGGCTCGTGCGGATCGAACCGAGCCGGCGTCAGGGAACTCATAAAGTTAGCCATCCATTCTGGGTTTGTGACGGTTCCCCGGAATGTGATGACTATGTCTCTTCTCCCAAGAGCGGCGGACTCGCGATCCCAAGAGGCGGCGACGTATCCTATCCATCTAGCACCCGGGTCGGGTCGGATGGGGATGCTTGTATCCAAAGGTGTGGCGTATATGTACTTGGTGACATCATAGCCCGAATCTCCCAACCCGACTTGCCTCAACATGCTCCGTTTTCTGTACTTGCAATTCAAGTACCGCTTCGAATTCGGGTCGAGATCGAACGCCTTGTAGCAGGCGGCGACGAACTCGCCGTAACGGAGTATTTCGCGGCGGAGGAGAGGGTTCAGCGGGTCCACTAGGTTTTCCCAGTTGTTCAAACCGTGAATCTCCCGCCAAACCCTCGCCAATTTCGATTCGGTTCGATTCGGCTCGTTTCTCGAATCCAATTGGAGAATATTATTGCGGCAAATATGTCGGGCAATATTTTGCTTTAAAGAAAATGATCGTGGGATTGAAATGGACTCCTCCGTGAATGTGGTAGCAGCTCCATTTGGTATGCAATGGAGTTGGGAGGAGGAGGCCACGAGGGATTTTAATCGGATCGGGTAGGGGTTTTTAAAAATAGATATGGAGAGAGGGGGCTGAATTTCTAAAAATGGATGAAGGAGATGGAGGAGTATATATATATACTCAGCAAGGATTTGACTAGGGGTGTGCATAATTCGGTTATTAACCGAAAATTGAACCGAACCGAAATATGATTTTGGTTCGGTTACCGTAATATTCGATTCGATTTCGGTTATCATTTTTTTATAATTTCGGTATTCGGTTCGGTTCGGTTAACAACCGAAATAATTCCGGTTAACCGAAATTATTATATATTTCGGTTTGATTTTTTTTCTTAATTTTGTAGTGTTTTGTATTATAAGAGTAGATTGATTTTATGACGGTTAATATAAATATAAATATTAATTATAAATTTATCTTTAAAATCGTTTTTTGAAAAAGAATATGTTTTATCTTTCAACTTCTAAAAGATATTACTCTCTTCGTACCGAATGTATTTTCACACCTTTTTTTTTTTTAATGATGGGAGTGTATTTTTAGCTATAAAGGTGATGCAATATCTCATAATAAACAAACAAAAATTATAAAATAATTTACAAAATTAACACTAAATAAAAATTAATTCTATGTAAAAAAAATATTTTTCTACAAAAAATGTTATACTTTTGTGAAAAACACTGGCGTTTTTTCTTTTTTTCCTGAGAAGTGTACTTACGTCTTTAAGAGGGATCATGCATTTTTGTAGTAGGAAAAAACATTATAGTATATTTATATGTAATAACTTCACCAGATCTCATATATATTCATCAGATTTACTCGACTTGTTTCAGTATTATATACATTTTAAATTTATATACACCACAAGTTTCAGTTTTAGTCAATGTTATATTTTCAAATAAATTTATAAGTACATCTTAGTTATATAATATATATATATATACATAAAAGTTTCAATTTTATTAATATATTTGCGCATTTTAATTAAAAAAAATTTCAATCATAATATGAGATTTTATCAATATTCTCAATGTTACATTAAAATATTAATTCATATAATACATATATACACATTTATATGCACACGCTCTTATATCATGAATTCTAATGATGGACAATTGGGGGAAAATGCAAACTTGGTCCCACTATTTAGAGAATCGTCATCATTGTCAAATTTATGATTGCAATACGTACTATTAGAAAGATTATAGCGCTTTGAGACTTGAGAGGGTAAATCTAAATTTTTTTATAATTAAAGATTTGTCGTATTTGGCACATATATATATATATATATATATATATATATTCCATCATATATATCACAAACAATATAGAGGGGCGACGATCAAAATGACCAAAATGCTCGAAGGTTGCCTGCATTCATCTCCACTATTTTTTCTGCACATAAATGAGAGGGTAAGCTTCTAAAGTCAAGAAAACACGTTGGCTAGCTGCAGCAGAATATATATATATATATATATATATGTTGTTATGTGTAAATAATATATAGCGACTATTGTTGGGAAATAAATATATGATTGTATAAAGTGAAAATTGTGTTGAATTTTTAATGCATGCATATTTTATATAACAAGCAGGGCTAGCTATAATAAGTAAATTAGTTTTTATTATTATTAATATATAATAATTACTTTTGGTTATTAAATACAACATGATATATATATCTATTAATGAAGTTCTGCGACTCATCAATTATATCTTAAAGGTAAACTCTGAGGATCTGGTTATTAATCGGAGTGCATGTTGTACTGAACAGTACTGGTCAAGGTATTCAATTAAAATATTTCTATTTAAATATATATATGTGTGTATTAATTATAGCTAGTCTCAAATTTAAGTTTTATTTTAGAAACAGATCAAATGGGGTCCTTTTATTCATCAAGAGATATACCAAACATTTCTTGAAGATTTTTAATTTTAAAGTATCGCTATAAATCGTAATCGGAACGACAACCGCTACAAGAGAGAAATCATCATCCAATCACAAGGTATCCACTACAAGTCTGAGCCCTTTTCTTGAATTCAAGATCTCGAAGTCTCAAATTGTGGAGCTCTAACCACTTATCTATCCATTTTTTTTTTGACAAAAAAATAATTCTTTATAATTAATAATCAAGGGATTATAATTTTATAAGCCCAATAAGTAGACACCAATTTGATTTTGGTCCCAATGAATTGCTCATTTTGATTTTGGTCCTATAAATTTAAAAATATTTTGAAATTGGTCCTATTACATGTAATAGCAGGTTGCACAACTGGTAAGTGATTATATAGTTCTTTGTTTGACTTTTTATTACAAGTTGCATTGATGATTGAATCTTAATGTCTGAGGGGCAATATTTATTTACATAATTTCTTATAATTATTTTTTAAAAATTCAAATTAAATCAGGTTCTAAAAGTTAAACCGGCAACATGTGTTTTGTTAATAATAATATATAAATAAAATAATCTCAATATTAATCAAGAACTATTTTTAGAAATTTACTATTTATATTTAAAAAAATTGAAATTGATAAAAAAAAATACTAAACAAAGAGAATATATTACTCCTTCCGGGCAATAATTTTATTCTTAATGAAATGGACGTGACTTTAAAAATATATATATAATAAAAAATGTAAAATTCTTTTATAAATAAAATAATTATTTTTGGAGATAATAATAAAATAATATTTTTTTATAAAGTAAATGAGAATAGATTTTTTTTAAATATTAATACGGATTGGGTATAATTGTAAAAATCAGATTTGTTTACATTTGAAAAATTGTGATTTAATTCATAAATAGCTAAAAACTCATGTGGGTACGTCTTTCTTTGATGACACATTAGTTAGTGCTTGGTTTAGAATTTTTTTAATTGAAAGAAGAATTTTTTTAATTGGAAATATATAGTAATTATAATATGGTTAAAGAGATTAAGAAAATATATATATATATATATATATATATATATATATATATATATAATATTATTTTTCTAAATAAGATAATATATAATTATTATATTTTATTATTCTTTTTTCATCTTATAATCCTCCTCCTCAATTAAATAAATAATAAAATATATTAAGTTAATTCTTTGCTTATTTATTTATTTATTTATTTATTTTTAATATTATTTATTAATCAAGAATTATTTCTAAAAATTTATTTATTTTTAGTATTATTTATTAAGTTAATTCTTTTAATATTTATTTGTTAACTTAATTTATATTATTTAATAAATAAATTCTTTTATTATTTATTAAGTTAATTTATAAACAATACTAAATAAATAAATTTAATAACTTAATTAAAAAATATTAAACAAATAAATAATAAAAGAATTAACTTAATAAAAAATTCAATAAATTAAAAAATGTTAAACAAACAAACCAATAAATAATAAAATATAATAAGTTAATTCTTTTATTATTTATTTGTTTAACATTTTTTAATTTATTTGATTTTTTAAATCAACTAAATATTTTTCTATAGCTTATTTGTATTATATTTTTTTATTTGAAATTAGTATTTTTTATAAATTTCAAAATTTTAAATATAAATAGTAAATTTCTAAAAATAATTCTTGATTAATATTGAGATTATTTTATTTATATATTTTTATTAGCAAAACACATGTTGCCGACTTAACTTTTAAAACTTGATCTAATTTGAAAATATTCTGATTTTTAAAACAATTTTTTATATTTTGAATTTTTTTAAAAATAATTATAAGAAATTATTTAAATAAATATTTCCCTCAGATATTAAAACTAAATCATCAATGCCACTTGTAATAAAAAATCAAACAAATAACTATATAATTATTGATCGGTTGTGCAACCTTCTATCACAGGTAATAGGACCAATTTCAAAATATTTTTAAATTTATGGGACCAAAGTCAAAATAAGCAATTGATTGTGACCAAAATCAAATTGGTGTCAATTTATTGGGCTTATAAAACTATAATCCCAATAATCAATACAGTATAATAGATCAATTTTCATAAGAAAAATAAAAACTATTCCAGACCAATCATAAAGATATGGAGAGTAAACAAAAGAAACATATACGAAAGTAATTTTTAAAGTTTCATTGGCGAATAGAACACTCTGCACAAAGACATATCTCCCACCATCTAAATTTATCACACACAAAATAGAAACTGGTGTAATACAAAACTTAAAACCAGGAAAAAAAAAGATTTATCGATCAGACACTGTAATCACAGTGCCAATGGAGTAGATCTACGTATGGAAAAAAGTACCACCAAGAGCGGTGCAGGCAATGGAGACGACGGTGGCGGCGGTGGTGCTACAATAGTTGATCTATACTCCTATGAAAAAATATTCTAAAAAATTGAGTGGAAAATCACACCACCATGAAGAAAATCATACTATGGTGAGTAGAATTTCATTGAGACACTCAATTGAGCTTTAGGAGTGGTTGCAAATGGTGGAGAAAGAGGATAAGGTTGTGGAAGGCTTGTAGAGAAAGAGAAGGAAAGAGACTTGAGAAAAGAGTTTTTCTTGAGCTATATATGGACACTTGACTAACCTTATATTCTATACGTAGTGTTAAGTGGTTCAACACCCGCTATGGGTTGCGACCAGTTGACTTAATTTGAATTATCATAGGAAAATTGTGGCAAAATTTATGAGCAACTTTGGTCCGGTTTGATCTTGTGTTCAGGCTAATTTTTTACGAATTACTCCTTCGTAAATTTACGAGGGTGACAATAAGTCATAAATTATTTGAAAATATTTACAGCTAATAATTATGATCAACTTTTTTGTGACTAACTTGTTTTTTTCACGAAATCGTCGTTAGTTTTGATTTGCAACCACACTTTGTTGCAAAATTCGTAGGTAATTTATTATTTAATTAGAGTATCGAACACTCATATCTTCAACCCATTAAATGACCATTTAATTTAAATATTTATTTATCATGACAATCGAAATTAATTTTAGAGTATGTTTAACATTTTGTGCCTACAAGGCATAAAATCCACTATATGAATCTATATATAAAAAGCAAGACAGCCACCAAAATGTGGGAAAATGCATTTGTACCCTGGCCCAAATACATTTTTCACAAGCACATCATGACATGTAATTTTTTTTTTTAATTTCAAATTAACATTAAAGTCAATGTGTAGAGTTCTCAAGAACATATATATAACACAGAGACACGGAGAAAAAAAAGTTTTTTTGTCCCATAACTTATTGAATGTCCATTTTTTATCCAAAAAATTTTGACTTTTCAGTTTTTGTCCTGTAACTCTTTGAGTTCTCCAATTTTGATCTCATTTTTACCGAAAAAATAAAAA
Organism: Prunella vulgaris; assembly: GCA_026898435.1. Classification (NCBI taxonomy): domain Eukaryota; kingdom Viridiplantae; phylum Streptophyta; class Magnoliopsida; order Lamiales; family Lamiaceae; genus Prunella; species Prunella vulgaris. Next base: position 791,684 of record JAPKLY010000024.1, on the reverse strand, counting down.
TAATTTAGTTTTCTACCATGCACGACACATATAGTGGTTGAATTTGAAATTTTTTATCATCCTTGCTAATGTTTTATTATTTTTTATTAGTATTTCAGTAATGTATATAAAAAATAAATAAATTATGTTGATAGGCGAACTAAAGCACAGTACTATGGGAAGAGCTCGCCCAATTGACCAGGTGCCACGTCACTCAACTTTGACCAGTTAATGCAATGAAGACAGAGCGAGCTCGCCCAGGTGGTTGGTGACACATCATCAACCTCTAACCAAGCGAACATCATGGAGAAAGGGAGCTCGTAAGGGAGCTCGCCCGAAGCTCGCCTGATAACAGGACCAATGGCCCAGACCTACTACCATCAACGCATCCCGGAGCAACACAAGGCAAGGGAGCTCGTCCAGTCCGAAGTGAAGCCAATAGTTATGTAGAGAATTAATAGTGATGTAATAGGACAAAACAATGTAATTAGAGTGTAATAGTAGGCATGATGACAAGTGTTTAGGACACTTGTCAGCATATTAGGTTAAATAATCCCACTAAGTTCCACCTCATTACATACAAACCTATAAAATAGGGTAATTGTAATATTTTTCTCTCACTAAGTTCATTATACACACAACATTATTTCTCTCTACTTTCTCTCTCTACAAGAACTCTCTCAAATCATATTTCTTGTTTATTGTTTGGTAGAATTCAGTGTTTAATCAGCCACATAATTAATTGAATTAGCAAATTCTACCAACAAATTAAATACAAAAAAAATTGGTTATTTGACAGTCACGTTAGCAAGAGTACCGGAAAACCCCAAATTCAACCACCACATATGTCGTGCATGACAAAAATAATATTATTTACACATTTTTAATAAAAATGGGACCATAATAGGACAAACTAAAAGAGTTCCGGGATCAAAATTGAAGAGTCAAATTTTTTGGAACCAAAAGCGCATACACTCAATAAATTATTCGACGAAAAAACCTTTTATCTCCAGAGACATGGCTCTAATATGTGATATCAAAAGAGGACAGAATATTATGGAGGGGATGTTCTTTTTTGTTTTAAGTGATTTTTAAAAATTGGAATTTTAACTTGAAAATTAGTGATTTTTTAATGTCTAAGGAAATTTTAAAAACTGTGTTCTCTTTTTATTTTTGGGTAGGATATATAGATTTTAGTTAACTTTATAGTGTAAGAGAAAAATAAAAGTAGAATGAGTATTATGTAGTGTAAAAATATAATGATATTTAATTGATATATTTTATAGATTAATTTATAGGAGAGTAGGGAAGTAGTATTTTAAAAATATATTTTTAAACCTCAAAATAGAATGAGTTTAGATTTTATAATTCAAATTTAGGTTTTTAAAAGGCTAACTTTTTTTTTTTCCCATTTTTGAGGGGACTCTTTCTCCCTCTTTAAAGAAAAAATTCTTTTTTTTTTTTATTTGGACATAGAAAGTCCATTATACCCTTACTATTTCAATTATAATTCAAAGATTGTCAAACTATTTAGCAATAAGATAAGTGTAATTATGAATGTAATAAATTAAAATTTATAATTAGTTACATTTAGTTATGAGTATAATAAATTAAAATTGGAGTAGCACGGACAATTAATAGACTCTTAAAGTTCAAATTAGTAAAAAATAAATTTTCTTTGAAATAATGCAAAAAAGAATATATCCCCCCAAAATGAATAATTTTGTGCATTTTCACTCTTTAAACCCCAAAAAAATATACCCTTAATTATCATTGGTAAATTTTAGAAGACAACTCACATCGAATTATAATTCAAAACTATTCTAAATATGTGCTTGACACAATTTTGCACACATGATCATAATTATGATGAAGTTAGACCAACATTAAAAAAATCCAATTAATAAGGTACGTCACTAAACAATAAACCAAACTTAAATATAGTGAATTTATTTTATTAATTATCACTATATACTATTATTATACAATATATATTATTATATATTTTTATAATAACCAATAACTAAAATGCAGTGAAATAAATTAATCCACCTTTAGGACGAAAAAGTAATAGTACGTAAAAAAACACTTATAACCATCATTGGACAATATCCCAGTTTAGTCAATTTGAATTTAGAGGGATCTAAGTACAATAGTACCAAAATAATAAATTATTTATTTATATAAATATACATATATATATGCATGTGTAAGCGTGTTCCCTTTGAAGTCAGTAATTCCCCTTCCGGCCATCTTGTCAAATAACCCTCGCTTCCTCTACATACGCGTGTTGCATCACATGTAGACACACATCTCTCTCTCTCTCTATATATATATATACTCCTCAATCTCCCTCATCCATTTTTAGAAATTCAGAGCCCTCTCTCCATATCTATTTTTAGCAACCCCTACCCGACCCGATTAAAATCCCTCATGGCCTCCTCCTCCAAGCTCCATTGCATGCCAAATGGAGCTGCTACCACATTCACGGAGGAGTCCATTTCAATCCCACGATCATTTTCTTTAAAGCAAAATACTGCCCCACATATTTGCCGCAATAATATTCTCCAATTGGATTCTAGAAACGAGCCGAATCGAACCGAATTGAAATTGGCGACGGTTTGGCGGGAGATTCACGGTTTGAACAACTGGGAAAACCTAGTGGACCCGCTGAACCCTCTCCTTCGCCGCGAAATAGTCCGTTACGGCGAGTTCGTCGCCGCCTGCTACAAGGCATTCGATCTCGACCCAAATTCGAAGCGGTACTTGAATTGCAAGTACGGAAAACGGAGCATGCTGAGGCAAGTCGGGTTGGGAGATTCGGGCTATGAGGTCACCAAGTACATATACGCCACACCGTTGGATACAAGCATCCCCATCCGACCCGACCCGGGTGCTAGATGGATAGGATACGTCGCCACCTCGTCGGATCGCGAGTCCGCCGCTCTTGGGAGAAGAGACATAGTCATCACATTCCGGGGAACCGTCACAAACCCGGAATGGATGGCTAACTTCATGAGTTCCCTGACGCCGGCTCGGTTCGATCCGCATGAGCCCCGGCCCGACGTGAAGGTGGAAACCGGGTTCCTTAGCCTGTACACATCCGACGATAGTTGTAGAAAGTTCGGACTGAGGAGCTGCCGCGAGCAACTCCTGTCCGAACTTTCTAGGTTACTAAACAAGCATAAGAAGGAAGAAATAAGCATTACTATTGCGGGGCATAGCATGGGGAGCTCATTGGCCCTTCTCTTAGGGTATGACCTAGCGGAGCTCGGGCTAAACAGACCTAATCAGTCCGGGAAAGAGATTCCTGTGACGGTGTTCTCTTTTGGCGGGCCAAGAGTTGGGAATTCGGGCTTCAAAGAGAGGTGTGAGGAATTGGGGGTGAAAGTTCTTAGGGTAGTAAATGTAAATGACCCTATTACAAAGATGCCCGGGGTTTTATTCAATGAGAATTTCAAGGGTTTTAGGGGGAGGTATGAGTTCCCTTGGAGTTGCTCGTGTTATGCTCATGTTGGTGTCGAATTGATGCTCGATTTTTTCAAAATGCACAATCCGACTTGTGTTCATGATCTTGAGAACTACTTAGGGTTACTTAAGTGCCCCAAGGGCTCGAAAAGGGATCGAAAAGGGACGGATTTAGGGGAGCGGGCGAAGGGTTTTCTTTCGGACAGTAAACGGAGCATCGATGTTGCATTTCAATGGAGAAATGTAGCGATTAATATGTTGAATTTGGTTCAGTCCCAATGGACATGACGGCATCTAGGTTAGAACCACACTATTTATGCATGTAACATTAGAATTTCTAATCTTGGATTTTTTGTTTTGGTTTTTGTTTTGTGAATTGAGCGGTAAACATTAATCTTTACTAATATGTGTTTTATGTACTTTAGGATTTTTAGCATGATCGCATGGGTCTGAGTCATTTGATGATTATGTACGGACAAGTAGAAGCATATATATGGCTGATGATTAACGAATAAAGCAATATATAGCTACAAAAGATCGCTATGCAAATGATGATCGATGATCATGATCAGTTTGATGAATACGATGTATGTATCCTCTCCGTTCCAATTTTATTTTCTAAAGGTATGTTTGATTCAAAAGATAAAATTATCTATATTATCAAAACGTGAATATTATTCTTGGAAATTAAAAATCAGAATTTCGATTATAATATCTAAACTTGATTTTAGTTTGAATTTTGAAAATTAATTTTTAAAACAGATTTTCAAAATTTTAACTTAGCCCTGTAAATAATCTATATAAACATATCTATTAATTATTATTTTTTTTACATAATAATTTTTCTACTTTTATTTTCACTCACATTATAAAGTACCTCTCTTACTAAACAAAATTCAAAAAAAACATAAATTTTAAAATTCACTAGATTTTATAAATCGATTTTTAAAAGTCACTTAAAAGTTAAAACTCAATAAAAACATCCGATCTAAGGTCCACTTTTCGTTTTCTATGTATATTTCTAAATTGTTAGACCCAAAAAAATATATTGGTGTAGTTTTATTCATTTAAATTGGTTAATATTTTTCAATAAAAATTGTTTAATTTATTTAAATATTATAAATTGATTTTATTAAAAGAATGTTGAAAAGTTAAATGAGAAAATAAAATTTAAATGGAGGGATTAATATTGGCAGAGGTGCTTTTGATCGATCTAGGTTTTTCATACAATGGGAGTAGGGACTAGCTAGGTTTTTCAAGAAAGAGAGACAGAATCATAAAATTTTGACAAATGGTGTCAGAGGGAGATCAATCCGGATTTGATATGGTCTAAGATTAATTAGGAGTTACAAAAGTTTATTTAATTATATAAAGTAAAAAGAAAAAAATCATCTAGATTGATTCGTTCATACTTAAATATTATAAAACTATATATTAATTATATATAGCAAAATTATAAATCAGTTTTATCAGTTGATCAAATTTGCAATTTGTGTATTTAACTTAAAAAGTAATACTATTAATTATATTTTATTAAACCATATTTATTGATTTGATTAGAGCTGGCAATTCCAGCCCTGCCCGACTGGCCGGCCCGGCCTACCCGACGTATGGGCTGGGCTGGGCCGGAAAAATAGTGGCCCGAAAAAAATCGGGCCGTTTTGGCCGGGTGGGCCAAATGGGCTTGGCCCGATGGGCCGCGGGCTGGCCCGTTTAGCCCGGTGAAATAATTTATTTTAAAATAATATAATTAATAATAATATAATTAAATTTATTTTAAAATAATAGAATTAAAAATAATGGATTTTAAGACTTTTGAGTTTTGGGGTGTACTGTTTTCATTTTTCAATACACCTCATAATTCAACAAACCCTAGTTTCCTAATTTTCAATAGTGGAACACACGACTCCCCCTCTTCTCTACTTATGAACTGCTTTTATTATATTAGGACACTATGACTATGAGTAATGATCTTTATTTCTTTTTTAATTTATGTTTGAATTTGTGGTTTTAGTTCTATTTTATGTTTGTGTTGTTGGTTTGTGGATTGTAAAAGTATAAGTTAAGAGTGATTATAATATAATTTTTAAAATTATTATTTAAAAAAAAATGGGCCGGGCTGGCCCGTGGGCTAGATTGGGCTAGGCTGTGCTCAATTTTTATAGGTCCGACTGAAAAATGGACCGGCCCGGCCCGTGAACATCAGTTGGCCCGTTGTGCTGGGCTGGGCCGGCCCGTTTGCCAGCTCTAGATTTGGTTTTATTAATTAATTGTGTCATAATTTAAAAGTATTATTTGTATGAAATAGGTATTTTTTGTAATTTAAGTTTATTTTTAAATAAAGAAAATAATATTTATTTTTGCTAAATAATTACATCTATAATTATATAAATATTCAATGATAACAATACTCACTGAGTCCCAACATTGCTTTCATATATAGGGGGGAGAGAGACACATTTTAAGAAAATAGGAGTATTTAATTGAGGGTAACTTTGTAAATATTTTAAATGTGTACAAATGTGAATTTAAATGTAATAACATTTTATATATAATATTATTAAAAATATTATAAGGATTGAATTTAGAGAAATATTTTTTTAGATCACATAAAAGTTCAACAGTGTAATTTTTCCTGAGACCGAGGAACTATAATTCTGTCTTAATGCTCTAACTAAAATTTCAAAATATATACAAGTGCATCAATATTCTGTGAACAAGTTTTTTCTTTGCAATTTATTGGTATATTTTTTAATAATATTATATTTAGGTTGTTTCATAAAAATTTGTAATAATGTAGAATAAAAATATATATTATATGAGTTACATGAAACTGATTTACAATCAAGAGGCTCACTTAAAATATTTTTAGCCACCTGCCTATTATTTTCTATATGTCGCTAATTGGCTATCAACTATTTCTCGAGCGTGAATGTTAAGAAAAATATTAATGAATGGCTAGGTTTTATATAAAAATGATTTATGATAAATTTATAATAAAAATAATTTTAAAATATTATATATTTGAATACGGATATTATAAATTTTATTATGAGTACTAAAAGTTGAGGTCAATAATAATTATAATTGATTCAGAATTTTAATATATCTGGTGAGATTTATATACTATTGATCAAATATTTAATATTTTAAAATTATCATGATAAGTTTATCATTAACTATTTTCATATAATAATTACCTTAATTAATTGTATATTTATTATATCAAACACATATCAATGATTAATTAAATGAAACATACATAGGAATATATAAAAGGCAAGGTTGAAAATATCAGTATTACATTGATGCACAAATCGGCTTAGACGGCCCTAATTTTGTATTTTTATATTTAAAAAAAATAGGCGGCCTAGGCGCTAAAAATGTCCGATTACCGATTTCCGACAACATTGGTATTAGTAGAAATATCGAGACCTTAAATTTGTGAAAAATATCGATGTATATATATTTTGATGTCGGTTATTGATCGGCAACTTTAAATATTATGAAAATTTTAGTTACAAACATTTAATTCAAAGAAAATTAAAAGAATCCGAATAAATTTTACATTTGTGATAAATTTATATAAAATTCACTATTTTGAATTTTTTTTCAAAATTTATCAATATTTTTCGATAATTTCTGTATATTTAGTGATATTGTTCTCAATTTGTAGAAAAAATAATCAATATTATATTATAAATTGATATTTATCAATATTTTATTTTTTATAAATATTACAAAAATATAATCTTTACTCAATATGGCCAATGACTAAAAAAAAAAAAAGTATATATCATGAATATATAAAAAAAAACGAGTACAATTCACAAAATATGTTCTTATCTATTTACTTCTATGAGAAACCTACTAGTACCCATGCATATATTAAAAAAAATTATCGGAAAAGAAAATTTTATTAGTCAAGAGGGTATAAGAGATATCCTCGCCTTAGATACAAGATATTGAGACTATCTACGACAAGAGCAACAATACAGAAACATCAAGCCTATTACATTAAAGTCAATTACTTCTGGAAAATATAAGAATTAGCCGTCCACGATGAACAATATATAAAAAGTGAAAAGCAAACGAATAATTATATAAAAATAAACGAATAAAATAAGATTAATGAAGGAGTCATCATTTAATTCATGCACAAAGAACCCTTATCAAAATGACAGCTAAGTGCATGGAATTGTTACTCATCCTTTTGTTTTTTTAAGTGCATTATTACTGTGTTTTGGGTCGTAAAAAGTGCATTTTAGCCTTTGTGTCGTGTGCTTTTACTGTAGTTGTATTTAAAACATGACTTGATGTGGTTAATTGTTTTAAACCAAACTATATATATATCCGCGTTAGCTTATTATCAACTAATTATGGGATTAATATTGTTTATGAAGAACGATATTATGGTGTTCAATTTTATTGAGTGCTATAATTATAAAAATACAAATCAGTTCAAATTTTTATTTACAAAAATATGCAGAATAATTAAATATATAGTTCAAAAATATGACATTAGTTATTAATTGTATTTGTGAAAAAATATATTATATATTTGTGCAAATATGTTAAACTAGAATGTAATTAACATGATCACTTTCTTAAAATAATATATAAAAATCACAAAAAATAATATAATATTGTGTATTCATAAATTTAAGTTTAATGAATTTTAGTTATGTATGCATGTAAGTTAATCTTTTGATTTTAATAAAATATTTAAATTATTTTAAAATAATTTTTTAAAGAATTTGGATTTTATTGATTTATATAAAATAAATTATAAAAATTGAATTTGAACGAGCTTGACAATGATATTATATATATATCTAATTAAAGTTCATGTTAAAAATTAAAATCTCTCTATTTTTAATAAGTGTAATATTATCCGTCATTTACACCTTATATTTTTAAGTATTTTAGTCTCAACTCTACATTTTAAATCGAATAAAAATATCATTCTACAAATAAAAACTAAATCTTACAACATATAAATTTTAAAACAAAAAAATAAAAAATAATTTTTATATATAATTTTATTTATTATTCCGTGAAATTTGCAGGTGTACGTAGTTACTTCCATTTAGAATTAACTTATGTATATGATAAAATTGGACACATTTAAACAATGTATTTTCTTTTTAATTTAATAATGATAAATTTATTTAAATTCTAATTGAGCCTATAAAATTTATAATTATTGATCATTTATTGTTGTTGATGAACCCATGTTTTGAAAACCGGGTTGGATAACACGTCGAACGGTCCAAAAGCGTTGAATCGCTCTTTTTCTAAAGCGCTCAAAAAACAGTTAAAAGCGGCGAATTCGAGTCGGATCGATCACGATTGGATCAGTCAATTCAGCACTTTTAATTTATTTGCCTAAAAATATCTTTGAAGATTTTCTTTGCAACTTATAACTTTTATTGAAACCCAAATTTAACAAATTTTATTTTTATTTTGTATCATTTCAATCACGTTCCTTATCCTAATTTCCCCTAAACTCTTAATCTATGATTTTCACATTTTTCTACTAAGTCATTTACAACATTTGGACTTAGAATCATGAGATCAAGCTTTAGTTGTGTTAATTCAAAAATCTTTTTAAATTAAACTTTTTATGTTCTTCATCGTAGACATTTGGTAAACTTGCTATAATATATTTGATATTTTTAAGACATGTGGTGAACCTAATTTTATATTTGAATTTTTTATGATATATATAATATACTTATTCTAATAACATTGGCATTTATTTATTAGATAATAATATTAGATATATATTTATGGAATAATTGTAAAATATGATCACTTTTGACACCATATCTATAACATATTAAAAAGTGACTTGCAAGAGATAAACTTTTTTGGACAACTTTGCCCCTTTAAATTTAATTTTGTGCAGTTTTATCCCATAATTATCTTACTTAAAGACACTTCTTTTCTTTTTCATCATCTTTCATATACATATTGGATCATCTTCATTTCATATGTTAAAATTATAGTATTGGTCTATCAATCATAAATTCATATATTCATTTGTAACTTAATTTGAGCAATTTTATATCATGATCATCTTAATTAAATACTACAGTCTATAAACAAAATCATAATAATACAACTTGAAATATATAATGATACTATTAGACTTGTAAATAAAAATTACAATGTAAAATGCTTCTGGTGTCAGCGAATACATCTAATGGTATCAGTTATTACATCTAATGATAATATGATATATGTTTCACATTATTAACAAATTTCACATAAATCCAACTTTTAATTAGACATCATATATTGATAGAAATTATTTCAAATTCTCAAGAAAGCTCTCACACATTAAAAGCAAGTATATTCAATATCATGCAAGAAAAATTTACCGAATAACGTGCTTTGCACGTGTATTTGACTAGTTTGCTAAAAGGTCAAAAGTGGATCTCACCCACCTTTTTGCAGCATGTTGATATTGCTGACATCTTTATTCTTCTTTTTCGCACACCAGAGATCATGAGATTCCACAAAATACAAAAACTAATAAAAAAACGAGCAAAATAATTTACATTGCGTTATCATCCTTCCTAAACCGTTTCATTCAACCAAAATATATCAATATTTCTTAAGATTATACTCTCTCTATCCTTTATATACAAATTTTAAATTCATAAAAGTATCTTATAATATTCCCATAATACCTTTTGATATATTGTATTAAATCACGTGTAAAAAAAAATTATTTATTGTGAAGGGAGGGAATATAATTTAACCTAATTTTATCACACAAATTTATAAAAAAATATGCATATTCTTCCTTCCATTTATGTCAAATCCTTATAACATTGATAAAGTAGAACTGTAGAAGTAGATTAGAATGAACATATAAATCATTTATAAATTTTTTTAAAGCATGAATGACTGTAAACTCAGTGGATTGTATTATTCTAAAAGGTATAATTAATAACTTGGGCCCAGTTTAAATATTTGAGGCTCCCAAGAAAACATCCAAAAGTCCGGGCTCAACAAATTTGTGACACGTTTTTTTTTTTTTTTAAATCATAAAATAATTCACAAAATTGAAAAATTTACAAATTAATTTTGTTTAGAAAAAAAAATACTTCTACATAGAAAAATATTATATTTTTGTGCAGATATTGTGAACCAATTTAAAAATATAATCCTTTTTCTGAATCAATATGTAAGTCATCATTTTTTTCCCGCACCTATTTAGTGTATAGGATATCATTAAATTCAATTAAAAAAATATTTATTTAATTGATATTCTTAGATTAAAATTATATCAATTACACAGTATATAATTAGTGTATCGAAGTGTTATTTTATTAACAAAAAAGTAATGGACCAAATATATCAGGACATGATTTCTTATATACATATTACGTGATATTTTTTTAAAACACGCAATTAAAAGTGACATTCTGCTAAATTTGTAAAATAAATTGGCTTACTCTTAAATCATTTTATTACTTGATTAATATTATTTTTTTATAATTAATAATTTAAATTTTAAAATGAAATAATTAATTACAATAAATTAATATATTTAATAAAATAATTAATACTACTCGAGGGGTTGGCCTAGTGGTGAGATTTTGGGACTTATAAGTGTGCTCTTCTCCAATTTCAAGTTCGAAAGTCATAAAGGGACGATCGATTTATGAGATATGTCAATTTATACGGAGTCTCTGGATTGAAATAGGTTTTTCCATTATTGATTTGTGAATTATGAGTCTTTTGATATTGTTGATTTTTGGTTAAATATCAAAAAATAAACCCAAAAAGTTCCAATAAATTGAAATTAAGGACAAATTGCAAAATGTTGATAGAAAGGAAAAATATATAGTTGAAATTTTTGTCTACGTAATTGGAGTCAACAATTAGACAAAAGTTTTTCAATTGTCCAATGTTTGATTTTAAGGGGACAAAAGTTCTCACCGACCCATACGAGGTGCCCATCTGTCGTTATGGTAGATGGTTATAGTTAGAGATGTTAAACGGGCTAGCCCTAACCCTATAGGGTCAGCCCTAACGGGCTTTGGGCTAAATGAGTTAGGGCCTTATCCGGTTCATTCTTAACGGTCTTCTAATATTTGGGACCTAACACTAACCCTAGCGGTCCTCGGGCTAAACGGGTCATAAACGGGCTATGTAAAAAAAATTCAAATTTTAACATATAATCTAAAATAATTATCATTAAATGTTAATATTTAAACTAGAACCTAAACATTGTCCATAATGTCATTAAAATTAATAAAAATAGTTTAATATAATTACAAAAGTTCAAACATTAACACTTAAACTCTTAAAGTTCATTGGTATTTAAAAGTTCAAATATAAATACTCAAAATTAATATAACACCTAAATAGAAATTGAAGATAACTTCAATTATTAATAATAATAACTAATAACTATATTATATATATAATATGTATATATAAAATAAAAAAAATTATGCGGGCTAGCGGGCGGGCTCGGTTAACCGGCGGGCTTGCCCGTTTAGCCCGCGGGCTAATAGGGCCGGGCCAAAAAAGCCCGGATTTAAACGGGCCAATGAAAGCATGGCCCTAACCCTGCATTTTTCAGGGTTAAACGGGTCAGCCCGGATTAACATCTCTAGTTATAGTCATGGTAGGAAAATTAAAGTAATACTGTTGATAATAGCTTAAAATAATGTTATTGTATATGAGTAATTCTTGCATTTATCCGTTATACTGCACGATCATTCTATGTTTAAAAAAAAAAACTCCAATATATCAGGTAAAATTAATATAAATAAGAATTCAGTCACAAATATTTTTGACATTATATTTGTAAACTTCCAAATTTTTTATAGGTAGAATTTTAAAGAAAAGAAGCATAACCAAAATAAATTATAATAAATGAAGTCAAATGTTTTACTACAAATTCAAGTATTTATACGCAATTCTAAAATTATCCAAACTAAATGGTAATAAAAATAATAATTCTCACTTCTAATACGAACATAATTTTTAGTTTTCATAAAATAAAATGCGTAAAAAAATTATACAATCATAAATTTTTGGGAAATTGCGTATGGGGTCACAAGAACTAGTTTTTTTGCTCTAAGCACACAACAAAAATTTTATTTACTAGTAGCACACTACACCTATAATTACCTAAATTCATCTAGACTTCATGACCCACCCCTCCAATTTACTTACTGCCCACCTATACATATTAGCTAGTCAACCCCCCTTTCCCGTCCCATCCCCCAAGCAAACTCACTTCCAAATTTTTTAATCATTTTACTATTTTATTATTTAATTCCATTTGTTATATTTTATAAATTTATTTAAATTCATTTTTTCTCTCCTTTTATAATAATTTGATTTTTTTTATTTGTAATGCTTAATATTAAACTAACAATTTAGATTTTTGAATTTATAAAAATATATGCATACCATTTTTTTCCAAGCAAAAAGAATTGAAAAAATTAATATTAAAAAAAGTCAAACATCGAATATTCATAAGTTTAAAAAAAAAGTCAAATATTCATAAGTTAAAAAAAAAAAGTAAAAGTTGAATTTGCTTACAAGTCCAAATCGATTAATTGGTTAATTCAATTTCAAATTAAATACAAGTTGAAATCAATTTTTTATTTATTTTCAAACTAAAGTTGGAGATATTATTTAGAAGACTTTGGTTTCTCGGACATAATCTACATTAAAAACTTCATTAGGACTAATCAAACTAGCTCTCAAATTAATGTTTATGCTTGCAGAGCAATTAAAACCAAAATATATAGAAATTAATTTAAGGGTAATGATTGATATCCAGAATCTGGATATCTAGATTTCAAATTTTCAATTTATTATAATTAATTTAATTAATCATTTACTAATATATCCCTAATCCTTTTAGGCGGTAGTTTAATGAGATGACACACTTTAATTATTAACGGCAATATTATTAATTAACTTCCAGATTAATCATGAACCCACCACCCCACTTCCCAACACTTCTTAATTAAATTAACGGATACTAAAAAAAGATTTAGGGTGCAATAACACATATATGTAACGTACTTTATATATATATTTTTTTTGGATTAAGGATGTAAACTTATAACTGAACCCTAATTTCACTCATCCACAAATCACTAATTAAAGCATAAACATAATTTAATAATATTTTTTATAATTTTTCTATTTATTAAGATTTATAAATTTATATTTAAAATTTATAATATATACGATTCTTTTTCTTAAAGGTTACAAGAAAGTAAAATAAATTATAAATTTTAATCATACCATCAATAATAAAAAAAAAAAAGAATATGGTCTAAGTTATGGGGAAATGGATTGCCCAACTATACCTTCCACTAATCTTATAGAAACCCTAAATATAATTTAAATTTAAAATTATTATTGTACATATTTTAAATTCTCAAATGAAGAGTCACAATTTAAACACTTGTAAATATAATAATTATGATACATATTCTCGAATTGTAAAATTAAAATATATTAAAATATTAAATATAATTAATTTACCAAATTCTTAATTCAAATAATTATGGTTTAAATTGAACATTTGTTTATTTTTCAATTTAATATATTATAATAATCAAATTCATTATTAAATAATAATTTTATTGTATTAATTTATCACTAAACAATGCGAATTTATGATTAAGTAATTTTCTAATTCAATAAATTAAGATTCAAATCTAAATTTGAATTTGAATTAAACAAGTGGTGGAAATAATATTGGGAGAGTGTGCGAAAAGATGGGGGAGAGTGAGATTTGATTAACTGTCTATTGATTATGCTATTGTTAACATGCGAAGTGTGGGAAATAGTGAAAATTAATAATTTGGATTAATTTATCTAATTATTTTCAATATTAATTTCGAATCTATATATCAACAATTGTATTTTTTTTTTAAGATTTAGGGTGCAATAACACATATATATAACGTACTTTTTTTTTTTTGGATTAAGGATGTAAACATATAACTGAACCCTAATTTCACTCATCCACAAATCACTAATTAAAGCGTAAACATAATTTAATAATTCTTTTTATAATTTTTTTTATTTATTAAGATTTATAAATTTATATTTAAAATTTATAATATATACGATTTTTTTTCTTAAAGGTTACAAGAAAATAAAATAAAATAAAATAAATTATAAATTTTAATCATACCATCAATAATTAAAAAAAAAGAACATGATCTAAATTATGGGGAAATGGATCGCCCACTATACCTTCCACTAATCTTATAGAAACCCTAAATATAATTTAAATTTAAAATCATTATTGTACATATTTTAAATTCTCAAATGAAGAGTCACAATTTAAACACTTGTAAATATAATAATTATGATACATATTCTCGAATTGTAAAATTAAAATATATTAAAATATTAAAAATAATTAATTTACCAAATTCATAATTAAATTCAAATTCATTATCGTAAATTAAATATGATAGTATTTTCAAAACAAATTTAATACATTTTATAAATTAAATTCTAATAAGATTTCAAAACATATATAACATGAACCGTCACATTTCTATCTATATATATCCTTGTAATTAGTCACAAAAAAATCATCAACCAAAACAATCTCAAATATGACAACACCAACAAAAACGAAGAAGTTCATTGAGTATGTCCCTCCATCCCCGAAAAGCATGATGTCTATGCTTGAGTACGAGAAAAAACAGCACGAGGATCTCCGAATTGAAGCAAAGACATTGTTGAGGAGGATCATGAATCACACAACCGCCAAGGCCATGAGTGACATTATTTTCCAAGACGACCCACTACATAAGATTTATGAAATTTTCCTTGATGTCAACAAGGTAAAAAATATTCCGGTGATAGTCCTCTCTAACTCAACTGCTCGTGAAAATGGTAACTCTGATACAAATGTGGGTGAGGATGGCATAGGAAGCAGGGCTGGTGAAGTTGGTGACGTGAATGGCTATGTTGGCGACATGGCCGAAAATTCTGACTTCTAGTTTTTTTCTTTTTAATTTTATGTGTGTGGTGGTCTCTTTTGAACTTTCTATGTTTTATTCGATTTTTAATCGAATTATTATCTTATCTATATAAATTGTTATCTTCGTTTTTTATGTTAAGTAATATTTTCTTTATTTATGCACTCAATACAAATAAAAATCAAATGATAAACTAGAAAAAAAAAATCATTTGTATTGTGCTTACTAAAATATTGGACGGACTAACAAAATGGTTGTATTAAAGGACACATAATGCTTCAAAATATATCATTCCATAATTCATAATGTGCACAATAAAATTTATTTAATTTATTTATAAAATGACAATTTGTAATTAATTTGTAATTTATTAATCTATTTAATTACAAGACTATTTCTATAAAAAAAACATGTTAAAAATTTAAGTTCCTTATAATTTGATTCGTTAGATCAATACAACTAGTGTAATGCTCAAATTGATATATATACACTTTACACATATTCCAATTCAATCACTTTTGCCAATTATAATGTTAACATATATTTAACATTCAACATTGAATTAACCAACCCTAAACATTACTGAAAATTTATCGGTAAATAATTCATTATTTGAATTAACAAACAATACTGAATGAAGATAAAAATATTGATAAATAATTCATTAATGTCAATTTTTACAATCACATAAAAATTTCCAAACATAAAATATTATTACCGGCGCAAATACACCTAAAAAAAACCAAGAACAAAAAATTTAGAAATATTGACACAATGTAAATTTGTAAAAGAATTTAAAATGGAAGAGGAGAAATTATGAAAGAGATTTAAGGGTATGTTTACCTTATTTATTAATGATTTTTAGTTGGGAGTTGAGTGTTGCATTGGAAATACAATTTAGGAGAGAGAAAATTGAAGTGTAAGTTTAAATTATTTTGACTAAATTAAATATCGAGTAATCAAGATTAAGGGGTAAAATTGTCATTTAATTTGTATCTTAATTTTTAATTTTCATAATTGACATTGTCCGGATATTTAGCACCACCCTTAATTTAATTAATCAATCTTCACGGCTTTTTTTTTTAAATATTGTATTTTTTTTAATTTATCAATTTGTGGTGAATTTTTTTGGTCTAATCGTTTTAAGCAAGAGCGCCACTCTAAACGGCGCCCTTAGAAAGAGCGCCATCTCGAACGGCGTCCTCTGATACAGGTGCAGGTCCCACTGAAGGGCGCCATCTCAAATGGCGCCCCTTCAGTCCAGTCGACACCCCCTGGCACCTTCAGTCATCTCATCAAATCAATCATTAATTTGCCAACTTCAATTTTCGGTTGAAACCATTTCAACCACATCATTTATTTATTTTTTGACCACCCAACCACATCATTTTTTTTTTTTCACCACCCAACCACATCATTTATTTATCATCAGAACATCAATACTCCCAAATAATTACTCCCTCCAATTTTCGGCCCTTCCTCTTCAATACTCCACCCAATTTTACAACCACACAAATTAAACATACACTCCTCACAAACTTTTTTAAACATACACTCCTCACAAACTTTTTTAAACAAACACTCCTCACTCACCCACCTCCAAATTTCAGCACACTTCTCAATTGCCGGAGCCCGCCGGAAGCTGCCTGAAAGTCGCCGGAAGCCGCCTGAAACCCGCCGGAAACCGCACAAGCTACTGAAACTGCTCTTTAAAGTATGTAAAATATTTAACATACATTAAGAGATATATTTTTATGAGTTGATAGTTGATTTAATTATTTTGTTAGTGTAACTATTTTTTAGTTGTGTATTTTTATCATAATTTAGTTGTGTATTTTTACAATAATTTAGTTGTGTATTTTTATTGTGAATATATGAATTATATTGTGAATTTAAAATATATAGTTGTGAATATTTGAATTAGGTTTTGAGTGTAGTTGTAAATATAGTAGTTTAATTGTGAGTTTAGTATATGAATCATAATTTATTTAGTTGTGTATTTTTGTTGTGAATATGTAAATTAGGTTGTGAGTTTATAAATTATAGTTGAGAATATGTTAATTAGGTTTTGAGTGTAGTTGTAAATATATGAATTTAGTTGAGAATATGTGAATTAGGTTGTAAGTTTGTGAATTAGGTTTTGAGTTTAGTTGTATATATTAGGTTGTGAGTTTATAAATTATAGTTGAGAATATGTTAATTAGGTTTTGAGTGTAGTTGTAAATATATGAATTTAGTTGAGAATATGTGAATTAGGTTGTAAGTTTGTGAATTAGGTTTTGAGTTTAGTTGTATATATATGAATTATAGTTGTGAATATGTGAATAAGTAGATTTTGGTATATCAAAGTGTATTTTCATAATATATTTTGTTATACATAATTGTCATATAGAATTAATATTGTTACTTTTTTTTTTTAATATCAGGATGACTTCGTATAGAAAATTGTATGGACCAAATGATCCTTCAGTCTTGTCGTCCCAGGAAACACATCGTTCGGAAGCCATTTTTAGGGGAACTATTAGTGAGAATGATATACTAAGACCAACTCACGCGACATCCCACATTTTTTGGAGTTTTAGGGAGGATGTAGAAAATGTGGTCAATTTACATCCTCGAATTCTTGATGCTCTACATGTTATGGGGTTCTATGGTGTTGCTCGATGTGGATCAATGCAAATTGATCATCATCTTATTACTGCATTGGTAGAGAGATGGCGCCCAGAGACACACACATTTCATTTTCCTATTGGAGAGGCGACTATATCTTTACAGGATGTTGCGATCATTTGGGGTTTATCTGTAGAGGGTTCACCTGTTATCTGTGATGATCCTCATTTGACAAAAACCCAGTGGATGCATTTGTGTGATGAGTTGCTAGGTTTCATTCCCGATGAAACTAATATGAAGAGCAAGTCACGACTCAAGCTCTCTGCATTGAGTAATCATCTGCAAGACATTGTGATTACAGAAGATACTGATCAAATAATTGTGGATCAGTATGCACGAGGTTGTGCTCTTCTTATGTTAGGGGGGTTAATGATACTTGATTCCTCTCGTGCAGTGGTTTCATTGTTATATCTATATTTTCTCAATGATATAGAAACTGCGGGGTCTTACAGTTGGGCTAGTGCTATATTAGCCTCTTTATATCGTGAGCTTTGTCAGGCTTCAAAAATTGGGAGACATGTTATTTCTGGACCATTGTCCATTTTACAGGTATTTAATTTTGTTATTTCTTTAAATTGTGTTTTAAATTGTTTATTGCATAATTATATGTCTCATTCAATTATTTTTGTAGATATGAGCATGGTCAAGAATATTGACAATACAACCTCTTAATAATGGTAATACCCGCATACAAGGGTCATTATTCGGTGTTGATGGTCGTAACTTAGGTCTTCCACCTTATGGTATCAGGTAAAATAATTTTTTTCGTAGTGATTATTATTATTATTATTATTATTATTATTATTATTATTATTATTATAAATGTAATATATATATATATAAATGTGATTTATTTTCATTCAGATGGTACCAATTTCATAGTCATACTCATACTACGAGCAACACCGTACGTATATATAGAGACATATTTGATCGCATGACAGATAATCACGTAAGTAACATTTCATACTATTTTAATCCATGAAGTAAGTATGTACAAAATTTAATTAATTTATTTTATATACAGTTTGTTTGGCAGCCATATGATATGAGTTTTCCAGAAATTGAAAGTCTTGATCCTAGATGCATAACTGCAAATTGGATGTCAGAGTGTCCACTTATCAATATGTGCATAGTGGAGTTTCATCATCCAAGTAAGGTGTTGAGACAATTTGGACGGAGACAAGGCATTCCTCCCTTTTTGGATAATGCTCATGGTGCCTTGCACAATGTCAGTTTTCTGGGAAGAGAAGGGTGTAAATGGACACAATACCATCAGCGTTGGATCGAATTTTGGGGAATCAAAGCTCCATTTGAAGCTGATGCTGCACCCGGTTCTACACTGTTGAGCAGGGATTACATGCAATGGTATCGTAATATCACCCGACGTCTAATATCTCCCTCTCATTATGCGACGAATCCAGGCTACCAACCAGCAAACACATCGGGACGTGATGCTATGGTATGTTTTTTTGTTAATAAATCACGTAGCCTCTTTATATCAACTAATTTTTTTTTCTGTTTCATTTGATGCAGCGCCTGTCTATTTCAACTGAACGAGCGAGTTTTGATAATCTCGAATCATTTGAAGATTTGTGTCGTACCAGTAGACAGGTCGTATCACAAATGCATAACTTCCTTACGAGACCTCCATACTTTGAAGACCCCCCTACAACAAATGAAACTGGTGTTGGGCCTTCTACATGTAGAAGTCAAGGTGGTAGGGCTTCAACATCTCAAAGTCAAAGGCGTCGAAATATCACTGATGAGTTTGGTGTTGGGTCTTCTAGGGGTCAACAAAGAAACACTACTCAATCACAATACGCTTATTCAGGTATGATTATATAGTGTTACACAATTGATTATATAGTGTTACACAATTGATATTATCATGCAAGGTTAATTGATTATATTTCATATTTTAATACAGACATTCCTACAAATGTTCCTAACACACAAGTGAATGAAGTTCTCTACTTCCCCCAGTCAGAACCGCTAGATATTCACATGTCTGATTCAATCACTCCCCAAGGCATGTCATTTATGTCTCTTTTACAGTCAAATTATCCATCCACAACATATGCACAAGGAGTGTTTGATCAGTCTATTCCTGGGGCACCTTACTTCAACACATCTCCAGTCCCATATCCTGACTATGAAAATGTGGCGTCACATGAGCATGAGGATCATACTGCAAATGATGGTGAAAATCAGGACGGACAATGTCCTACACGTCACAGACGACCACCAAGGTGTGGCACCGGGGGTCATTTATTTTGGAGATAGTTAATGTTGGAAAACATAATTTTAATACTCAGTTTTATATTTATTATTATTTCATCAATTAAAATTAAATAATAGTAATAGTAATAGAAAGTAACACAAAAACGTTAAATGAAAGTAATTAAATGAACACAAAAATTAAATAAAAGAACATTAAATGAAAGTAATAGTAATACATACATACTATACTAAAGTAATAGTACAATTATAAAACTAAAGTAATTTTTTTATGAACATGCAATTATACATGCAATTATAATACATACTTAAAAATTATTCTTTATCAATTACACGTCTTCGACGCCAATCGGAGATAGTTGGTTGAAGGGTCGGCGCTTGAAATAAATAACTAAGTATATCCCACAGGGGCTCGTCGGAGTACTTATAAGAGTTTGCTTGATCATCCACCTACACAAAAATAATGAATGAAATTATTAAAAAAATTACAAGGTTCAATTTAATAAATAAAATACTAAGTAATAACACATACATCTAACCAAAACTCCCATATCTCGGCTGATGCAGAAATAGTAGTGAAGTCTCTATCCCAATCACACTGCCCCTTAGTGTTGATCATCATGGACCAACAATCATGTCTTGATTTAAATGAAGCAATTCGTTCAATCACCTGATCAATGTTATAATTTTGGGTTTGAAAATGTTGATTTAGTTTTGCCGTCGCATTCATAATAGATTGACTGTTATCGGTTCTACCAACTTTCCATCGACCAACAGAATATTCGTAAATGAGAGCATTAGCAAGAGTAAAGTCAGCTTCTGGAGTCCATAAATCGTTGTTCTCAAGCCTCTCGAAATGATTCTTTGCCATCCATTTTTTTTCATTTGCCATTTCTAACATAATTATTAGAAAAAAGAAGAACAAACATAATTAGAACAACAAATTGGAACAAACATAATTAGAACAAACTGGAACAAATATAATTAGAATCCAAACTAGAACAAACATAATTAGAACCCTAATTAGAACAAACTAGTACAAACATAATTAGAACCCTAATTAGAACAAACTAGAACAAACATAATTATTTCATCTTCGTCTTGATGACGAACCCTGATTAGAACTCCCAGCTCTATCTCGTGCTTGGTATTGCTGCCTCAAACGAGTTTGTGCCCAATCCATCTCATTTGGAATTCTGGTCGTGACATTTCGACCACGACGGTTGATCCTACGTTCAGGGTTGTGCTGCAACATGAACAATGGTTCATCCCATTCCTCTTCATCAGCCAATGGCTTAAAAATACCAGAAGTGTATGTCAACACATATGCATGTGTACTATAACAGTGATGCACAAACCCCGTCGGATCCATTCCAAAGTGTCTGCACACAGCCATTGCATGTGAGCATGGAATTCCAGTGTTGCTCCATTGACCGCATGAACATTCTTGTGATGATAATTTCACTATATATGTATGCGAGCGTCTGGATCCATCATGGAATGTTGTTACACTGGCAGTCTGAAGAAAATAATTATATATGTCCACATTGTGTCGCAAATGAAGTCCCATTCGTTGCTCTTTGTCAAATCTTTTCAATACCTCTTCTGGCCACCATTGATTTGTTTGTTGTAGCCTTAATGCAGCCTCTTCCCTTTCAAGAAAAGCATTTTTTGATCGAGTAAATGTTATTCGGACAATTGCTGTGATTGGAAGACGTCGTGCACCAAGCAATACACCATTGAAACATTCAGACATATTGGTGGTCATGACCCCGAATCGACGACCTTGGTGGTAACAGAGTGTCCACTTACATTGATCAATTGCAGATAAATAATCAAAGGCCTCGTGATTCAACTCTCTAATTGCTCCATGATTCGTTCGAATTGTAAGACCGTCGATGATTTACCCGCCATGTAGCACAAATCCTTCAACTGGACATTCTTAAAACGATTATTGAAATTTGAGGCAATATGTCTCAAGCAAAACCGATGTACACCCTTTGGTTCATGAAAATCTGGGATATACTCAACGGCTTTCACTAAACCGTTATGTCGGTCAGAAATAAGACAAATGTCCTCAATGCCCCGAACAACATGTGTTGCCAACATACACAGAAACCAGCGCCATGAGCTGAAACTTTCTTCATTGACAATAGCATAAGCTAAAGGAAGGACATTCTGATTGGCATCAACTGTGACTGCAATCAACAACTTGTGCTTATATTTAGTGTAGAGGTGTGTGCCATCCACAGATATAATTCTACGACAATGTTGAAATGCATCAATGCATGGTTTAAATGCCCAGAACACATAGTTCAATGTATACACACCTCTATATGGTTCACGTTCCATATGACACCACTCGACAACTGTTCCAGGGTTGTATTTCTGCAATGCTGTCATGAACTTGGGCAAATACTGACATGAGCTCTCCCAGGTTCCATACACATTTTCCACCGCACGTTTGATCGCGTTCCATGCCAAATGGTAGGAAATTTCATAATTATATCGATCCTTCACCATTACCATTGCACATTCAGCTTTATATGCTGGATTCACCTTCACCATACTCTCTAGCATGCCTGCAATCAAATTCTTACCCAAATTGTTATAGCGAAGGTTAGTGCCCCTTATAAGACAAGTGTGTTGAGGTCCCAATCGAGTGATTTTCCAACTTGCAGTCTTTTTAGAACAATTTGCTCGTAAGTACCAATTGCACTGTTGAGAGGAAGGGTCATCTCCAGTTCCTCTCGCATTGTGTTTGCATACAACCTTCCAAATGGTTGGAGTACTCTCTTTGACTGCAAACTCACGCATGGAATGTCGAATTGAATAATTCGTCACTGCAGTTTGCAATTGTTTTTTATCCTTGAAGATCATCCCCGCTTTCAAAACTCCAACATCGTCATCATATGTGAAATCACCATCTGGTATGCCAATTGAATCAATAAGCACATCCTCGTATGATGAGTCAAAAAAAGAAGCTCTCGACAAAGTAGAATGGGCTGCAAATTGTTGTGGCATATTTGCAGTAGAGTGGACTGGATGTGGTGCAAATTGTTGTGTCATATTTGCAGTAGAGTGGACTGGATGTGGTGCAAATTGTTGTGGCATATCCTCATCTGAACACTCTTCATTTGCACATTCATCATCATTTTGATGTTCTTCAGGCTCAGAATCACACAAATCATTAGGGCCAAGACTATCACTGGGATAATTGGTAAAATTAGGAATTTCAGTTTCACCAGCAATGTAAGATGCATACTGATTGTATGCATTTTCCATTGGATCAGGAGATGATCGTGACGATAAAATCATTTCTGCCTCAACAAATAGTTCAATTGATCCAAACCCAGCATTCGGATCAAAAAAGAACTGTAGGTCACGATTACACGTAATAGGGAAAATCTCGGACATGTTGTTACCGACATATTTTGCAGACACCTTTAACGAATACTGATTCAAGTCCAAGCCAGTTATCTCAGATAATATACGTAGTAAATCGGGATATTTAGTCCGACGATCAACTCGTTGTAATCCAACAACTACTTCATCACACCTTACAACTATTCCAATATCATTCGAATTCGATATACCTACAAAATATTTTAAAATTATTTTTTCACAAATTTTTTTCATTTGAACATGAGCATACAATATTGTAGTTTAGCAAACTGTAATTTCCATTTAATATATCTATATATATAGAAAAACAGAATAGAAGGGTTGTCGTACTTTTCTATTTTTAAATTATAACTTAATTTTAAAGATTTATTTTTTAATTAGAAAAATTAAGAATGTGAAGTATATTTTTTTTATCAGGCTAAAAAAATTAAAAATAATAGTGAGGTAAATTAGTTATGATTATCACAAATTTTAAATAATACTGATGCTAAAGAATTTCTTAGGCAATCTGCTAATGAATACATCTAAATTATATATATATAGGTGATTACTGTGTTTATGTTTCAATTTAGTATGTAT